>JAASGO010000030.1:0-71902 GCA_023334245.1 Globisporangium cederbergense
CCCCATTGTCCTTCAACAACAGTTTGGCGTACCACTGAATCACCTCCAGACAGCCGTGAATCGCCGCCAGATGCAGGATGTGCGAGCCATTCGTGTCCACCACGCTGATCGCGCGCGGCTCGTGGCCGTGCAGCAGCTGTGCCATCTCAAGCGTCTGTTCTTTCTTGCCCGAGGAGATCGCGTCGTGGAAGGGTGTGCGACCGATGTGGCATTCAACCAGGGTGTTGATGCCGTGGTACAGGAGCGCCTTGACGACCTGCGTCTTGCCGAAGCGGCACGCGTGGTGCAGCAGCGTCTTGCCGTGTGAGTCCACGTAATGATTGATCGGGATAACGGTCGGGAGGTTGTCCGCTGCTGCCTGGTAGTGGTGAGGGTCACTCGGTGGTGACAGCTGCAGGTTGAACGCCTCTAAGAATGCAAAGAACGTGTCGTTTGCGATCGCAGAATAGAGCTCACTAGGCGACCAAATGGGCACCGCATTCTGGGTCTCGATCATGGGCATTGTGGTTGCGGTTGTGGCCATGGAAATGGTTGGTACGATGACGACACTACTGGGTATCGAAGCTTCGTCTGCGCTTCGGATCGGGTCTGGAACCATGTCAGCTGGTAGAGTGGTGGTCAGCTGTAGTGAAGCCATTTCAACCGGCACGATTTCGACGCCACGGCTCTCACTGCTCGTGCGTTTCTAGAACAAAACACAGCAGACAACAAGCAGACGCAATCAGTTTCAAAATTGCATACACCCAAGCAAACACCTCACAGCCTTACCTTGAGCACATTCTCCGAATCGACACGCCCCGTGACGCCGCGATGCTCACTCTCCTTGGCGACGACTCCTCCACACGTGATGACAGCCGCGACTGGAGGCGACAGCAAGCGGGCCTGCTCAGGGAGCATCGCGATGTCAATCGACGTCCTTGGCACGAGTAGCCGGTCGCCGCTGCTCAGCACACTCGCCAGCCCAGTGGCCTGCTGAATGATCGACACGCGAACGGACCCATTACACACACACAAATAAAAGAAGAAGAGTAAGACGTCGAGCGGCGTAGATGTATCGATCTGCTGCAGCGCACACGTGCAGCAGAGACCAAACGTGCACCAACATGTACACGAACGAACGCGAAGCGCTCTCACTGACCGCGATATCCTCCATGTGCGCGACTGACTGGGCTTGCCTGACTCGACGTGAGCTACTGCCGCCACCGCCGCCTCGAGAGCTTCTTTCCGCGAACTCTCTCTTCGTCTCGTGCCTTGTGAAGATCGATTGAAACAGCACAAGAAAACCGTGCATCCATCGGTACATTACCGATTGCTAGTTTTTCGTTTCATTTTAGTACCGATACTAGCAGATAGACCGGTTTTCATTTTAAAATTATAAAAAATATATTCTTGGAGTTTAGAAAGAACTTTCTTCTATAAACTTGTAAAAAAGAGCTTCTTTTAAGTCAGCATTTGATTGGCTGAAATAAATATTTTTTTAGGGTTTCCTCAAAATTTATATGTATCTTCTCTTGCTTGTTGTATACTATACACAGATCAAATACAACACGAAAAATCGAGCTTTCTTTGCGAGTATACCAATATTTGTATATCATACTTTGTGTAAGTTAAGACGCAGAAAAAGCAGATTCGAGAAGCATGTAAATATGCTGTAAAATGTCCAACAAAATAAAATGAACCCCACCCAAACTCGGTCGATAGCCTCCCATTTGTTTGTCCTGACTTGCCGTTTTATGGTGGGTGGGTTCAGCAAAATCATGTCCTTCTCGCCCGTTTTACACTTGGGGGATGTATGTTCGCGGGAAGGAGCCGCGTTTTTTCAGTGCGCTCTATAACATCTTCTTCTCGGAACCACCATCGCACTCAATAATCAATTGCAGCAAAATGTTCCGAACCCACCCAAAACATAACAATAGAAGAAGACACGGAAGGAAGAAGGCGACGGCGAGCGTCCATTGCGCTCTCTCTCTCTCTCTCTCTCTCTCTCTCTCTCTCTACCAGCATTCAACACGCGTCTACAGTCCAGTGGCGGTAACAGCACAGCAGCAACAGCTCCGTCTGCACCTGTCAAGCCAAGCCCGCTGTCACAGGCGCAACAGCAGCAGCACCGCACGCCGCGCACGAAGAGCTACAGAAACAAGAGCAGAAAAGATGAAGGCCCTGCGCGCCGCTGTGTCGGGCTCGCGCGTGCGCTACATGCAGGACGGCTACGACCTTGACCTCACATACATCACGCCACGGCTCATCGCCATGGGCTACCCGGCCGCGGGCGTCGAGAAGACCTACCGCAACAACATCACCGAGGTAAGTACGTTCAGATTACTCAGCGTGACTAGCTGCCACATGGGCCGCTATGTGTGTGTGTGTGTGTGTGTGAAATGCGTATTAAACGGTGTGTGGCATGTGTGTATGTGCTGTATATTATGACAGGTCGCCGAGTTTCTGAACTCGCACCACCCAGAGAACTATCGCGTCTTCAACCTGAGCGAACGGTAAGCGAACATTGTCCATGAGCCCGCGTATAGGATGGTGTCGTTACTGACAATTGCTGTCTATCTATCTATTTATCTCCATGCCATACAACACCATACACAGCAAGTACGACTACGCCAAATTCGACGGCCGCGTGACCGAGTGCGGCTTTCCCGATCACCACCCGCCGCCACTGCAGATCCTGCTGGACATTATGAACGACATGCTCGAGTGGACAGCGCGCTCGAGCAAGCACGTGGTCGTAGTGCACTGTCTCGCGGGAAAGGGGCGTACGGGCGTCGTCTGCTCGTGCTACCTGCTGCTCACAGGCTTCTACGGTAGCATCTACAAGCTGCGCAAGGAGAAGGAGATCCGCGAGATCGCGAACCGGTCGATCCGCGATTTCTGGAATGCGCGCGGCCAGGGCGTGCGTTTCCCCAGTCAGGCTCTCTATATTTATTACTTCATCAAGGTGCTGCGTCGTCTGGGCTGCACGCCCGTGCGCATCCCAGCTCTACTGCCAGCGAAACGCATGGTGCTCAAGCGTGTCGTGCTCCACGGAATCCCGAACTTTGACGCGCCGCCACGTGGAGGCGTCGTGCCGTTCTTGCAGATTCTGCCCGCTCCTTCGCAGCACGAGAAGACGGATCTGATCTACAACTCGTCATGGCAGCAGCCAAAGTTCGAGACCTACACACCCGACCCTGAGCGCTGCATCGTGTTCGAGGTGAGCTGCTGGTTGTGGTGTCTACATGATGCGGATACTTTTGGACTCAATCTTGTGTGTTTTTATGTAGACCAACTGTATGATCCAGGGAGACATCCTCATCCGGTGCTTCCACGCGAGCACGTACGCGATCCTGGGCAAGCACTTCTCGCAGATCTTCCACTTCACGTTCAACACCGACTTCCTGCGCAAGAACGTACGTTTTTCGTGTCATCATTCAGAAATTGGTGTCCACAATGTTGCACATCGCACACTAACATCGTGATTCGATTCCTCAACTGCCTGTACAGAGCGACCTGCTTCGCATGCACCGTGACGAGATCGACGAGGTGGGGACGAGCGAGCGCTTTCCGTCGACTTTCTATGTAGACTGTCAAATGGAGCTCATCAACGAGGACAACGACGTTCCTGCCACTACCACTACCGTCACGACTGCGAACGGTAGTACTAAGCCCAGCAAGGTGAGCAGCATTCGCGCCATGTCGCGTAGAGAGGTATTCAAACCTGAGCCAACTGCTCATAAAGCGGACTTGGTGAAGCACGCCTCGGTGCCACAGATGAAGGGTGCAGAGGAGCCGCCGATCATGGGCTGGCTCTACAAGCAGGGCGGCTTCGTGAAGAACTGGAAGAAGCGCTGGTTCGTTGCGCGCGAGGGCAAGATCATGTACTTCCACGGTGCGTCAGACCCGACGCCGCTGGGCACGGTCGACCTGCGCCGCGTCACGGTCGACGTTTGCGAAGCGCACGAGATGAACGCGCGCAATCAGTGTCTCTACTACTTCAAGGTCGTGCCGCCGCAAAGGGACGCGCGCACGTACTACCTGGGCGCCGATTCGGAGCAGGAGATGGTGCGCTGGATACGTGCTCTGGGCAAGCAATCGGCCTACGGCCTCAATAACAACAGCAACACTGGTACACGGAGCGAATGGAGCACCTCATTGACGGATGAGCGTGACGTCCCACGAGGCAGTAGTGGTGCCCACGAGCGGTACTCGGACAGCCGCATCGCGTACGGCCAGCCGGCGACGACCCCGCTCAGTGTGTTCACTGCGAGAGGGGTCCCTTCTGGATCCAGCCGCGATGAGCAGGCGCCGAGGTTCTCCTCGGCGACAGCGATGGTGTCCACGCGAGGCCAGAACGCCACGGAGCTGCAGTACAACTTCCGCCCGTCGGACGGTCATCGCGAGATTTTTCCTAGTCAGTCGCTTCAACAACAGCACGAGCAGCAACAGCGCTCGTCTTCTTTACGAGGACAAAACAGCAACTTGTACCTGACCGAAAACGACGAGGACGAGGCGCAGTTCCTGAATTCCAAGACCCAGCCACAGTACGTCGTGTCCAAGCCGCTCGAGTTCGAGCTTATGATCTCAGACAACGAGCGCGCGACGATGCTCCAGGAGGTCGAGAATTTCGGTGGCGGCGTGTACGTGTACTCGGCCGACGAGTTGAACGAGATCGCACGCCTGCAGAAGCACCTGCGTGCGAGCTACACGAACGACAAGCTCTCGACGCTCAACACTTTGCTCCAGCGGCTCATCTCGCAGCGGCGCCTTGCCGACGCCGAAGAGCTGCTCGTGGACGTCGTGATCAAGTTTTTCCCAAGACTCGTCGACGCAATGGACTACGACCCGATCGCGTTCACGCAGATGGTCGCCGACGTGTCTGTGCAGCACAACTTTGCTGGTTCGAACGGCGTCTTCTTCTGAGAAAGCGAGTTGGAAGGTGTGTGTGAGTGGAAAAAGAGAGGGAAAGAGGAGAGGAGGAAGAACACTGCTGGTGGTGTATCAGTGAAAACGTGTAAATGGTCATGGAGAACACGTACTCATTCATGGGAAACGAGAAGGGGGTTCGAGTGCGTGCATGCGTGTGTTCACTGTGATTGTGTGGATGCCATTGTCGGTTTGTCTTTTTGTGCTTGTTCTAGGAGAGGGAATAACCCAGCTCAAGGTTCAGAAGCTGCTCCGCATTTCCAGGAACTCGAAATGCGAGCGCCCAGAGAATGACACGATTTACGCTAACAGAGCGCATTTCCAGGCATTCTCTTCATCTCCCAGTATTGCAAAGGTGTGAAGGCTTGCGATGTTATGCCACTGACTAAAGGAACTGGCTGTGAGTGCTGTGTCCACAGGCTCTGGACTCCCAGCTTCACTCACGCACTCACTCACTCTCCAACTTGCCGTCAAAGCACCGCCACTCAACCACCACTAGCTCAGGCCAAGTCTTTGTTGCAACATCATGAAGTTCGGTGCTCGTCTCACCGCTCTCGCGGCGCTTGTTGTCACTGTCCTCAGTTCTGCAACCAGTAGTGGCATCTCTGCTGCGAGTGTCCAAGTCACTGGCGCTCAGGACGCTCGTCCTACCGTAGCCGCCAACGTGGGCGTGAAGATCGCAACCAAAGATCTGCTCAGCAACCCGACGGCACTCGTGAACAAGAACACGGTCGCGATGGACAACAACGTCTTCATCGCGCGCAGTAACCTCTTGTTCTCGCAGAACGACCGTCTGGGCGTCATGCGCGCCATCGAAGAGTTCGTTGAGCAGGCCGAGCCCTCATCGTCCACCGCTGTGCTCTCCAAGAACATTCTGAAGGCGATCTCGGCCCCTGACACAGACGCGACGATGATGAGCAAGGCATCGGCCGTGGTGGCGTCCAAGGGTAGTCCGGCGGCGATCCAGCGGGCCATCGTGGACCTCATGCTCACGGTGAGCGACCGCATGGCGCTGACGAGCAAGATCGAGGCGCTGTTGCTGAGTGGCTCGTCCGACAACGAGCCCATGTCCACGGCCGTGCTCTCCAAGAACATCCTCAAGGCGATCTCGGCCCCTGACACCGATGCGGCGATGATGAGCAAGGCGTCGGCGGTGGTGGCAGCCAAGGGTGACACCTCGGCGCTCCAGAGGAGTATTGCGGACCTGCTCGCGACCAAGGAGCGGATGACCCAAGCGCAGACGCCGTCGGGCGTGACGCTGCTCATGGGCACGGAGGACGTGCTGCGCCAGCCAGCCAGTGACAACTCGCCGATGTCGACCACTGAGGACAAATATCGCATGGGCTTCCTCTATACCAAGGCCAGCGGGAACGACGACAAGGAGCAGTTTGGGCTCTGGGGCGCCGGTTTGGGCTTTGGCTGGCGCTACCCGCTCGGCTATTGGAACCTCTACGGCCGTGGCTTCTACGGTGGCGGCTGCGGGCTCGGCTTTGGCTTTGGTGGCTTCTTCTACTGCTAAGTCAAGCCTAGGGCTATCAACCTCTTGAGTGACGTGACCTTCCTATTGTGGAAGACCTTGTGATGCAAGTCTGGGCGTGAGCGATGGTGGCTGTGTGCTGAGGCTTCCTAACAAGCGAGAATGAAGAATCCTCTATGTCTTTGTCTGCGTTAATACTTTCAACTGTTCAGCCCAAGTTATTCGCTGATGCGCATCAAAGTTGTTGCCTCAAGTAGGACAGAACGAGCCTCAACAAACAAAAAGTGTCTCTCTACTTGGTTATCAATCCACCATCAGCGGACTGGCTGGGGGCGGACGAGGTTCTCTAACTACGTGTGTCTACCTAGCTACAGCTAACTGGAAAGGAAGGATCTTGTGGTCCTGAGGTCTTGCTCGTGTACGTGCTCGACAACGGCGAGTTGGTTTCGGCCTTAAAGATTCCTCTTCAAGTCGTCTTGGTGGTGTGTGGTAATTAAGTTTGCTTGTAGTCGTGGGGCTTCTCTTGCTCTCATCTCCCTCATAAAGACTCGAGTACGACCTGTGCGCGCGTGAGGAAGTCATGTTCGTAGTTTACGAGCAGTGGGCGCAGCATATTGGACACGTCCACTGCAGTGAGGCGCTCGTGGGGCGCGTTCTGCACGAGCAGACCGCGGAAGATGTCATAAATTACAGGCGGGAACGCGATCTCACGGAAGCAGATGAGGCATCCCTCCTGACCCAGGCACGGTTGGTCGCCCACCATCCCGTTTGCGTGGTACATGAGGTGCGGCAGCCAGTTGGTGTCACACACGAGCGCCAAGTGGCCCTTTGGGTACCCAAAGCAAAGCAGTTGGTAGAGCAGCACCCCTGCCGACCACATGTCCGCCGGTGCGCCCAGGAATCCCGGTCGTGGTGCTGCATGCGCGTTGTGCGCACGGACCTCGTGGGCTACGTAGAGTGGCTTGAACTTAATGAGCCGGTCGTCCGCGCCGGCAAAGCCGTTGTTGTCCATGATCTCCGAGCTGCCAAAGTCGATGATGCGCGGGTTCTGGTGGATGTCGATCACGACGTTGCACGGGTCGATGTCCAGATGACACACGTTCTGCGCATGCATGTACGCGAGTCCCTGCATGACGCCGTCGAAGATGTAGAGCGCCTCGACCATCCACGCGCGCGCGAGGAATGCGTTAACCGTGCGCTCGAGCCCCTCCAGCGACGTCATGGACTGCACGAGGCTCTCAACTGCGAACTTCTTGTATTCGGTGAGTCTCCGCTTGGCGTACATGATGAGGCTGCCATTCGCCGCCCAGTCCATGGCAATGTACTCATTAAAGCCGTCCGAACAGCACTCCCACTGCGAGAAGTGCGGTGAGTTGTAGATGCCCGAGAAGCCCGCGGGCTGTAGCTGCGCCATGACGCGCACCTCGTTGAACACGTCATCACGCTGTAGCTCAAGCTGGCCCTTGTCCATGATTTTGACCGCCACGTCGTACGTGGGCATGTCGTGCAGTCGGTTGCGCGTGAAGTACTTGCCGTACTTAACGACACCGCAGCGGCAGACGCCGATGTTGGCGCCCTCGTCCTGCGTCTGCTCCGACGTCGCGAGCACCTGCTGGTGTGCCGGGTGCAGGAAGCAGAGGATGCCGCGCCGGTCCGCGTCCCACGGCAGCAGCAGTACGGGGAGCTGCATCTCAAACGGCGGGTACCGCGGCGGCACACCGCGGTGCGTGAACGCGGCATAGCGCGCCTCCCCGCGCTGTCGGTTGTACGCAAACTCGACGTGCTCGAGCGCCTCCGTCGTCTGCATATGCGTCTATGTGTGTGTGCGCGCGCGAAGGGGGAGGGGGTGGGGCGCGGATGGGGGGGGAGGGGGTGTGCGTAACAAGCACAAGCGTAGCTCCTCGTCGCCGGTGCTGCTGAGTTTTGGCGAGTGTGGTGAATACTTCCAGAAGAAAAATCTCTCGTCGTGGTGGACTCAGACGACACGCTTACTGGCGTGATAGTCTGATTCTGCCATTTAGCGACTCAGATCTGATATGGCGCTCTTGTTTCTGCTGGCTGGTTGTGATTGGGTGGCCGAGTGGGTACACTTTTGCTGGTTAAAACTGCCATTTTGCGCCCTGAGTGACGGTCGAAAGTATCTTATCGATGAGCTGCGCTCATCCGATTTGCTGGATGCGATGAGGTGTTGCGAACAGTCCGTGCGCGCGTGAGTGAGTGAGTGTGTGTGCTGTTGGTTGAAGAGCTGACAGTCATTCCTGCCGGCGAGGGGATGCGTCTCGATGCGATCAACCATGAAGCAACCGACAACTGACAATTGGCAACGTGGCTGTTGTTTGATGAAGGATGCGAGGGATTGATTCTCGTAGATTAGTACTCTATCGACAGTCTGATCGTTGCAATGGCGAGCTCTATGCGCAGAATGGAAGACGATCAGCAGTACCAGACTTGGCTCTCGTCGTCTTTGGTTTCGGCTTCTACTTTAGTCGCTGTCGGCTTCTTGGACCAGAGCAGTCGCGACTTGATCGGCTTGAACAGCAGAATGCTGTCGCATTGGCTCTGCCGCTCTGGACCGGTGTCCTGGGTGCATGTGCTCGCATTGACTGCTGTTGCTTCTGAAAGTCGCGTCTCGTTGTCCTTCGTATCAGTGTCGCCCTCTTCGGCATTCTGTTCCTCGACATCCGAGATGCGGAACGAGAGACTATTACAGCTCGAGCTCGAGCACTCGGACAGCGATACGTCCGTCGCGCGCGTGCTCTCGAGCGACGAGACCTCGGAGCCGCTCCAGCTGGAACTGAGCGACCACGACACCGCAGATGACCGTTCGCTCGTCATGAACGTCGAGAAGAGCTCCGACGAGGTGTCCGAGTTCTCTCTCGCGCGGTGTGCCCGGGTTTCTTCCATGTCGCTGTCTTCACCCAGGAAGCTGTCCTCGAAGGTCGTGGGGATTCGGTCTTGTCGCTGCTGGGCCAGCATTGAGAGCTGGTCCTGGTGTTGGTCGGTGTGAGCGGCTGGTTGAATGACACCGTCGTCGTTCTTATTCTCAGCGTCACTGCTCTGAATGCTGCGACTGCTGGTTATCACCCACGAGGACTCGCTGGAGATGCGCTCCGAGTACACGCGTGAGCATGTCCTGTACGAGCTCGAAAGCTCTTCTTCTTCACCTGAGGTGATCGTGATCGGCGTGACTTCGATACCGGAGTTCATCGACAGGCCACCGTCTCGTGGTGACTGCGCGAACGAGCTCGTGCGTGGAGAGCGACGCGTGGGGTCGAATGGACTCGGGCAATAGCCTCTGTAGTCTTTGCCTGTGGCCACTGACGTCGACGTCGTCCGCTTGTAGAGCACGACACATGCGACGACGAAAACGCAGGCTGCAAGGCCAGCGACGATGGAGATGACTGCATGTGTGGACTGAGAGCTGCCGGTAGTGACAGAATCGCGGTCACCCAGAGACTCGGAGTGGACAGTTGACGGCGGAGTCAGGTTGACAATGTTCGTCTCAGGATCCACTCCGATGGTGTCAGTGGTGCTCATGTTCAGCAGCGCATGTTGCAATGAGTTGGATCCGGACGAGGACTGCGATGAGCGGTAGGAGGCCTGAGAAGCTGAGTCTGGAGGCAGTGGCGGCCGAGCGTCGCCCGCTTGGAGATCTGCAGCAAGCAAGCGGATGTGTCGAGGGTTAGACCCGCATTCTTGTGGTAAGTATTTGCAGTAAAGAGATGGATCACGTACGTTGAGCGGCGACTGACTGCGTTAACAGAAGCGACACCGTGATCAGTGTCGGCAGTAATAGCACGTGAAGAGCTTTAAATGATATCATCTCTTGTTTGCTCGATGGACTTCACTCTCTCCTGCAGATCGAATTCGGAAATGTCCACTAGTGAGAAGGATGTGGTCTCAGAGACTGGCTGCCATCCGCCTCCGATCTCCGAGTCGCCACTACCGCCAACTTCTCAGCTCTTATGCTAGCGATGTGGCCGTACCTACAAGTGATGGTTTCCATCTGGAGGCAAACTCGAACTGAACCAATCGAGCATTCGTGCATTCTCTCGGCTGTGTCAAATGCGATTCTTATTCGCAAATACACAGGAGAGAAACCGCAGGTTGAGTCGCGGAATGACTGTGAAGAATGGGAAGTGGAGCAAGCGATCGACCCCCAGGTGTCTGAGAAGCAGCTCTGGTGTGCACTGCTCTATGAAAACCTCACTGAACTGGAGTTCGTCTCACTCGTCTGCGGTGTAGCTCGCTTGCGCATTCGACCGAAGACAACAATCATCACCAGGTGCAGCTCTCGTGGGTCTTCTTCGCTGGTGAGGCGGGGACTGCCTGCCAGTCGGTTCGATGACTGCAAAAGCGACCCCAGATGACGGTATTTGTGTTGGATGGAGCATTCGAAGCCTGCTGCCATCCCCATGTACCCATCGAAGCGCTTGAGGTTCTGGCGATCTTAAGACGCGGTGGCTGCAGTGATACATGATTGGGTGTGATGGAATTGTCAATACTAAGAGCAAGTGTAGAAGCCAATTCCTGGTCTCGTCCGACCCATCTTGAGGATTGAGCTCGCATGCGGTCTAAAAAAAGCAAGTCTAGCTGGCACACACACAACTTTTACATCTGGGCGCGAGAGACACCGATCGCTCGACGCGCGCTGAACTATCAACACCGCTCTGCATCCCTCTTCCTCGCTGCGTGCGAGTGTGCTCCACATACGCATACGCTTGATACTCGTACGCGTGTGCGCCCACTGACCGCAGCTCACGAGCGTCGCTGGAAGCGCGACGGTGATCTGAACTGAACTGCTACGAACAGCAAGAGAACACGTCAAGATGAAGCACCGATGGATGGACGTGGTGAAACGCAGCAAGGACGCAATCGTCAACTCGCCCAAGAACGACAGCAAGAAACAGCAACAGACGCAGCAGCAGTGGCCGTCGCTCACGCAGCCCTTTGGCTCGGCGCGCACGCTCATCCCGCGCTCGCAGTCCATGATCGACGTGATCGCGTCGTCGATCGGCCCGAACTGTGAGTTTAGTGGCGTGAGTGACGTGGAGAACCCGGCGTTTTTCCACTGCGACGAGCGCTGCAAGAGCGTCGGTGGCGCCTGCCGCGTGGCCAGCGTGCTCGAGAACGTCGTGCTGCAGGGCGGCGTGCACCACACGTACATGAACGTGCTCACGTACATGGGCTGTCCACTGCGCGTGGACTCGTGTTGCTACTCCATGTCGGTGCAGTGGTTCCGCGCATTCGGTGGGCATGACGACTTCCAGGTCATCCCAGGTACGGCTGATGTTGTTATTGTTGTGTGTGTGTTAGTAAGAATCTTGTGCTCATTCTTCTATTGTTTGTTGCATTCTTAAAGGCGCCTGCGACGAGTTCTTCACAGCGACGGCTGACGACATCGGCGCGCGTATCCTGGCGAAGGTGATGATCGAGGACGAGGACGTCGTGAAGACCAAGATGCTCGAGTACGGGCCAATAAAGGAGGACCCGGAGGTGCGCTCCAAGGTCGAGATGTACCTCGAGCGCAAGTCCGTGCTCTTCATGGTACGATTCGCTCATTGGATGGTGCGTTGGCTATGTGGAGGATGAGTGCTCACTGGTTGTCTGCGTCTCGATGATGCTGAAATCATTGCAGGGTTTGCAAAGCATCTCGGTGCGCGATGGAGAAGAGTACCCAACCGACGTCGAGCTGCGAGTACGTTTGTGCGTTCTTATCTGATGCGTAAGATATCTCTCTTCTATGGAAACCCTCACCTTGTTCTCATCATCGCCGGTTAGGAATCCTGGACGCTTCTGATAGATGATCGGCGCGTGCGGCTGACGTGCGAGTCGTCGCTCATCCCTCCCTTTGAGGCCATTTACACGAGCGATATCAAGGTGCGTCCGTTATAACCTCTGTACATCGCCTGCGCTTTTGTACATTATAAGCTTAATGTCTTGTGCTGTTTATCCCCTGTGTGATTCGTAGGTCGAGGTCGTGCGCAGCGTCCCGAACGAATTCTCCCTCCACCTGACGGAGAACTGCTTCGTGCACCTACGCGCCGAGTCGAACGTCGTGCGCGACATCATCGTGCTCACGCTGCGCGCATTTCGCAACAGCGCCGTCTCGAATGAGGCGGTGAACAACGCGGCGTCCATGGGTATGTCCCCAATGCTCACGATCCGAAGCCTCGCGGACGTCACCAAGCCTGTACGTCCTCTTCGCAGTCTATCTCAATGTATTCGATGTGCCAAGAGCTAATCGCCTCACGATATGTATTCATTTGTGTATACAACAGGCGGAAGGCTTTGTGCCGGCACCAACGTACAACTTGCCATGGAATCGCCAGGAACCGGACCCGGACTTCTCGGACGTGTCCTCGAACTCTGGGAACGAGAAGTCGCCTCTGGGCAGTCTCGCCAGCTACTCGAGCTTCACACACGGCAGTGGCGGCAATAGCAACAGTGGTGGGAATCCTCCAGTGTCAGCTTCAGGGTCCGCGTCTCATCACTTTGCTGAAGAGATCGATGCCTCGCTGCTCCTGGACGCCGAGGCTTTGATCGGTAACGCGATGAAAATGGGCATCAAGAACCAGATTCTCCCCCGTGCGCCTCGGAAAATCTCGATCTTCGACATCCCAGACCTACTGATCGTGGACACGTTGGAGCCTTCGACACAAGGAGGCACACCACGGAGGCAGAAACGCCATTCGCATAACCCTAGGGACAGCTTTGGCTCGGGCAGTGACTTTGAAGGCAGTGAGTACAGCCAGGGCAGCTTTGACAGCAGCTCGGGTGGCGGTGACCAGGCGTTTGCCGGTAGTACCAGCAATAGCAGCAGTGCTCCAGTTGTGGCCCCGCTGTCAATGGTCCCCGATTTGGACGGTGCATCGATCGATGAGGCGATCCAGAATTTCCAGGCGAACTACACGGCCGACTCGGAGATCGAGGCCATGAAGGAGCAGTACACGGCGATCTTCTGCGCCATGCAGCGCGAGCTGAGCGAGGCGAAGAAGCGCGTCGCCAAGCTCACGCGTCGCCTGGATGAGAAGAGCGACGAAAACGCGGCTTTCCGCAGCGACATCGAGACGCTGCAGGATGCGCTCACGTCCGTGCAGCTCGCGGACAAGGTGAACGAGCTCGTTGTGGACGACCTCAAGCAGCTCATGGACACGAAGACGAAGGAGAAGGAGAGCAAGAGCGGCAGTGTCAGCGGGAGCACTTCCAGTGGCAGTGAGAAGAAGGTGGGGACGCCACCACCACGGGAGAACTTCTACTGACCGCCAACGCCAGCAGCGCAGTCCAGGCTCGACGTATGTGGCCTCTCTAATGACCGGCCATGAAGAGCAGCTTCAGGAGCTCTATGAGCTGCAGCCGTCGTACAGCATTCGCACATCTCCATCTCTTGCCTTCGTTCCGTGCCCCTACTATTTATCGCAATCAATAGAAAATAAACCACTCGCCAGCTTTATGCTCGCCTAGCCAAATCGTCAAAATATGCCAGCACAGCCATGTGAACGCTCAGCTCACACTCTTCCACTCGCTTTTTTCACTTGTTTCTTGTTCTCTTATATATGCAGATTCACATACGGACTTGTCTTCTTCTTCTTCTTCGTCACCATCATCATGCGCTCGCGCTCTCTTGCGATCTCTCCTGGAGGTGTGAGCGCATGGGACAGCATCACAGCCTTTCAAACGCACACGAGGACGGCTTCGAGGCGATCGCAGCAGCAGCAAAAACACGCGTGTCTCTGTCTCTACTGGCGCTTCTCGAGCTGCTCGATACGCTTGGCGAGCGCGGCATTCTGCTCGATGACGTCGCTCTTGAGGCTGCCGATGGACTTCTGGATCTCCGCCGTCGACTTCTCCACGTCCTCGTTGAGCTGGTAGAGGCCGATGCCGCCGGCGACCGCGAAGCCCACAGTAAACGACAGCAGGCGCTGGCCAAAAGAGCTGCCGCCGGAGCTAGAGCTCTTGGCCGGCGCGGCAGTGGTCGCAGGGGCCACGGAAGCAGACGCTTCCGTGGCGAACGAGCGGCGCGCGAGAGACTTGGAGGCGTGGCGGAACATGGCGATCGGACTGATTGCTCTGCGCTTTTCGCTTTTCACGTGTGGGGCTCGTCGGGTGATGCCGCGGAAGCTGGCCACAAACGGTTATAAGAGCGTATTTTTATAAGGCATCCGTTTATTAGGAACTCCATTTACGGTACTTTCAATAAAAACGCTCTTGGGGAACGGTGTTCAGGGTAGCATCCCGTGTCGAGAGGCAGCAACACATGAGTCCTGCATCGGGTCATCGCGATGCTGCAGAGCGCCAGAGTCAGCATTGACGTGTGCATGTTCTCGCTGACCCTGTGCCCGCTGGCAATCGAGATCGTCGGCGCCCACCGCCGCGCTGGCACCATTGTTCGCGTTATGGTGGACAATACGCAAATGGAGAGCAATGGAGCACAAGTACGCAAAATGGTGGAGGCCGGAGTACCCGTGTTTGTTGACACGGCCGCGCACTTCATGACTCACGACAAGTACGTGGTCATCGACAGCCGGGTACTCATGGAGGGCTCTGTCAATTTCATCAGAAAAGTGCTGTCCTCGTCTGGTAAGCTGTAAATCATGGATGGCATGCGCGCGGTCACGCCCCATAGTTGAAGACTGTCTGCTTTGGCTACGCTCCTTCGGCTCTTCACTATCTCGCTTTTGTACTGTTCTGTTAGAGCGTTCCTCTACAATCAGTTGCTCTTCCTAAAGCAGCTTCAGCATCGACTCCTCCCTATTGTTCACTTGGGTCAGAAATCAGAGAGTTCGCTCAGTATCAAAGCTGTGCGTGTGACCGGCAGTTTGAACACGGAGAGCAGCGGTGGCAACGTGTCAGTGTAAGGCGGTAGCAGCGGTGGTGGTGCCGTTGCTGGCGGATCTGTGTCGTTGCAGAGTGGCGCAAGTGGCTCCGATATGTCGAGTGGCTCTGTTCGCGTCTCAAGCGCGGCCGTCACAAGTGCAAGTGTCAGTGGCGCTGTGGCGTTCAGCACGGGCGCCAAACTGTCCGGCACGTCTGGCGTGTTGTCACTGGTTTCTGGTTCCTGGCGACAGCTCGAGCGGTTCAAGCGTGCCGGTGTCGATCGACAGCGGCAACTCGAGTAGTGCGGACGTGGGCAATGTGATGCTTGCTGGAGTGCGGCAAGCGGCAACTCGAAGTGAAGTGCATCGCATGCTTATCTCCCAATGAGCCAACGCGTTCATATTCGCGCGTTCTCGCAGCGCTGGAGAATAAAGCGAGCGAGAATAGAACACGAGTGTTCGGGTTCTTCTCTTGTACAAGCATACCTATCGTCGAATAGGATCAGTTTCAGCTGCCGGTGATACTATCTGCTGATGCCCATCGGTTTTGGAACCCGAAAGGGCACACACACGTTGAATCAAGAACGCCAAACGCAGCGACTGCGTGCACGCTGTTCCTTGCACCGCATCAGGATCAGCATCAGCTACAGCCACAACTCGCTCGTTTATCACGCTCGCCACCTACTTCATCGCTAGCTCTTCGTTATTGTAGTACCCACCAGTTGAGGCGTATATCTTGCCTCACAATTAACCAACCAGCCGGCCAGCCAGCCATGCACTCATCGAGCAGCTCGATGCTGCACCCGAACGGCAATAATGGCGCGCTGCCGCCAGATCTCACGCAGCTGCAGCGTGAGTACCGCAACATGGAACTCAACCGTAAGGTGTACGCGGACGAGAGCCACCAGGTGATGCGGCGGCAGCAAGCGGTGATCGACAAGCTCAAGAAGGACAACGACGACATGAAGAACGAGCTAAGCCTCGCGACCCGGCACTTCACCGAGAGCTCAGTGACGCAGCAGCAGGAGCAGCTCACCAAGCTGCACGACCAGATCGAGTCGTTCAATCGGAAGAACGCCGGCGAGGCCAAGAAGCTCGAGACGCTCGTGCAGCAGATCCAGATCATGAAGCACAAAGTGCTGCATCAGAAGAAGCACATGGGCGGCGTGAACGCGGCCAAGGAGAACCAGCAGATGGTGAGCAAGCAGATCCGCATCCTGGAGAACCGCCTCGACAAGTCGCTCATCAAGTTCAACGAGGCGCTCGCGCAGAACAAGATCCTGCGCGAGGAGATCGACAACCTGCGGCGCGAGCGCGTGGTCTTTGACACAATCTACCGCAAGCTCGAGAAGGAGCACAACGATAAGAAGAAGCAGATGGCGACGACGATCGAGCTGAGCAACCTGGCGTACGAGCAACGCGACGCCGCGCAGCTCGAGCTGCGTAGTCTCCAGGAGGCCAACCGCATGGAGATTGACGACCATAGGCGCATGATCGGCGAGCTCATGGACAAACTGGACGAATCAAGGCGCTTGAACGGTGGGGACGACTACCACCACCTCAAGCGTGGCGGTGGCACGGGCGGCGCGCACCACGGAAACCGCCTAGGTGAACTCTCGATGGACGAGGAGCTTGAAATGAAGAAGAAGCTGCAGAAAGGCACGTGGGGCGTGGCCAAGGAGAAGGTTCACGTGCAGGTGTCCATCGAGCGCGTGCAGAACTTCGAGGAGGCCTTTCTCAAGATCAAGGCGGCCACGGGCATCGACGACCTCGAGCAGCTTGTGGCGTCGTTCATCAAGAAGGAGGACCAGAACTTCTCGCTCTTCAACTACGTGAACGAGCAGAGCAACGAGATCGAGAAACTCGACGAGTGGCTCGCTGAGCTGCGTGAGGAAGAAAAAAAGTACGGCGATGACAGCGGCGACGACGTCAGTCAGCACAAGCAGCTACTGCGCGACCTGGAGGCCAAGCTCCAGTTCACGGAGCAGTCAGCCGACAAGTGCGAGCACAAGTGCCAGGACGCACAGAAGGTCGTGAACGCCGTTAAGATCGGCATCCAAGGCCTCTTTAACAAGACGGGCTGCAACTCGCAGGCCATGGTCGAGATGCTCGGCGACTCGGTCGTGACCGAGGCCAACTTGATGCAGTACCTCGGCGTGATCGAGCAGAAGACCAACGACATCCTGCATCAGTACGCCAACGTCGCGCTGCTCATGCAGCAGAAGATCAAGAAGCAGGGTGGCTCGGATATCTACGAGCAGGAGGCGATCTTCATGACCAACGCCGTCACAGCCGTGGGTGGCTCCTCATCAGTGGGAGCACCTCACCACCACAGCGGTGCTCAGCACCCAGCGTTGCAGTCCGTGCTGGGTGTCGGTCCGCTCACGCCCATGGGCCAGGAGCCGCTGCAGATCAATCCGCCCAACCTGGAGGACTACTCGTCCGAGGACGAGGACAGCGGCGACAACGAAGACAATATGCATCCGCTCACGCGCGACGAACTCAAGGTGCGCACGCTCAAGGGTCTGCGCCGCCTCAACCACGGCCACAACAGCAGCAGTGGGACCACGACGTCGAAAGAGGTGAAGCGAGGTACTGGCGCAGCAGGAGGCTTCCAGGGCGCGTCGATGATCTTCAAGGCGAGAAAGTAGAGAGGAGGAAGGTTCATGGACCAGTCTGTGTTTGCACTCCGGTTAGGCTTTCGGGACTATTCTCATCAATCAATCACTCATTCATTCGGCATCTCTCACCCCACCTTCTCAGCATACGCGAGAGAGAGGCTACGATTTGTATTCTACACAACTTACTCACATTCTTGGACTTGGTCGACAGGGTCACAGGCGCTACACGATTTCACGTCTTCAACTCATTCAGGCACTCACTTTAGTCATCATTACGCTTGCTGGTTGCTGTCTTCGTCTTCGCTATAGAGGTAGAGCCTCGAGAACGGGGTCGTTGGGTGCAGGTGCACGGCGCAGAACGGACAGATCGCGCGGCCGTTCGGCATCAGTAGCTTCGAGTAGTGCGAGGCCAGCTTGCTGCTGATCGCGTGGCCGCACGGGTTCAGCACGCACTCGGGGATCGTGTTGCGCTCGGCCGCGGACTGCAGCTGCGAGTTCTCCTTGAGCAGCAGCTTCACGAGGAAGCCCGGGTGGCGGCACAGTGGGCACATGCGCGAGTTCGCGATGCGCTCCTCATAGCCAAACACGTGGCCACACGCCGGGAACACGTGCGGAATCTCGAGCGGGTCGGTCTCTTCGCCCGGCTCGGGGCGCGTGAACCTCAATGAGTGGAGCTGCACGGGGCACTGAATGTTGAGACGCTCCAGCTGGTCCACAACCGACGAATTCGTGCGGCGGCCTAGGAACGTCTCCTCTTGGTCCACTTGTAGTGACGCGGCAAGCTGCGAAGGAGAGCGGTAGCTCGTCTGGAACTGGAGCTGCACGCCGCCCAGGTCGATGATCGCGCCGTCAGTGAGGATCGGAGGCACGCCGTCGGAGCCCGCACTTGGGCGATTGAAGGTTGAGTGGCGCACAACACCTGCCCCCGCTCCTCCCACTGATGATGATGGTGACGCGTGGCGAGAGGAGCTCTTTGGAGGAGTCGACGGTGCCGTGCGGGACTGGATCGCGTACAGATTCCCGTTCACCGACACTTCGAACCACTGCTTGTGCTCGGGTAACCACACGCGCACACCGTTCTTCGTGACGCCGTCAATGGGGATGTCGCTTGAGTCACGCAGCTCCATCTCCAGATGGTTCATGTCGCCAGACGTCGTGATGATCGTCTCGCGAGTCGTCGTGTGGCTCGACTGGTTCGATTCGCGTCCTCTTCTCATGGGTGACGCTGATGCTGATGCTGATGCTGATAATGAAGCCGCACTCGATCGCTGCGACGAACCGCTGACTCGGCTGCTTCTATTGCTACGCTCTAGGGGTCCTTGCAGCAGCTGCGTCGTGACGCAGCTGTGGTCGAGCGGCAGCTTCTTGAACCACGTCGAGCAGCCCGTGCAGTACTTGAGCGCGTGGCCAGCCGTTGTCATCTTGCGCGCTACGTCAAAGCCACCAGCAAACAGTCGACACTCGAAAGGCGGCTCGCGCGAGCACAGGATGCGCGCCGCGAACCGGGAGATCGTGCCCGAGGCACCGACGCGCGGCCCCGGAATCACGAAATCGTTCTGGCGGCACGGCATGCGGCCGATCTGGAACATGTCGGTGGTCGCGTCCAGCCTGTACTCGGTCACACTCGCGTGTACGTCCTTGTCGTTCATGGGTACGCACATAAGGAATGGGCTGTCAACGCCGCCAGGCGCCTTCACACCATTGCTGCCATCACTGGTGCTATTAGAACTGCTACTGCTGCTGGTCGCCGCCTCGGAGTTGTTGTCCGTGTTCTCCTCTGACTGGTGGTGGTGCTGGTTGTGGATCGTGCGCTTCATGTCCACAGCCTGCATCATGCGCTTGGTCACCACTTTCAAATCCTTCGAGCTCACACGAGCCGCAGATGAAGACGACGACGATGATAGAGAGCCAGCAGCAAAGACTGGGGCCACTGGTGTCGAAGCCGCCGCCGCCGCTGCTTTCTTCTGGCAGAAGTGGTGAAAGTGGCTCAGCGAAACGCCGTTCGCGCGCTTGCGCTTTTGCAGAATGTACTGTGCGTTCTGGTCGCCGATGGGCTCCCAGAGCTGCCCGAGCGACTTCTTGCTGCTGCTGCTGCTTCCTGTGCGGCTCAGTGGTACATTGTTGCTACTGCTACTTGCAACAACATTGCGGTCAACCGACACGGGCGGGCGGCGCGTGACCGCTGGCTCGGCCGTAGCACCGCCGCTCGCCTGCTGCTGTGCGCTGCTGATATGTTCGCCGCCTGTCGCGACGCCCAGTCCGAACGACTGCTGGGAAGCGGGGACCTCACTGCGTGGGGGCGCACTACCGCCGACCGTCGCGACGCGGTAGGAGCTGTAGCCCAGCACCACGAGGCGCCCGTACTCCATCTTCTGTCTTGTTGTACAGCGAGCGCAGAGCGTCTCTTCTCGATCGGACTCTCGCTATGCCTCACTCGTTCAAACGAGAGGCTGACAGACAGGGGATTTGTGCGAGAGGTGGGGAGATCGGTCAACCAGAGGAGATGACGTGAGAGTCAATGATCGCGGCCTTCTCTCGCTCTGTATCTGCGCGGCTCTGGAAGCGTCGGCTCTCGGTGTCACGCGCGCGTGCGGCTCGTGAAGCGCCTTCTTCTTTTCCGCAAGTGCTTTCTTCTTCCACCTGTTCCGGTTCTTTAGTAATAATTGCATAGTAGGCGTTTCATTGACCATCTTGGAGAGGTTTTACTTTAGACCAAAATCGCTACTGTGTGCAGCTTCTTACTCCTTCCTGGCGACCGCGTTGAACACTTTGCCCACGACGAGCGCGTGCAGCGGGTCGTCGATGAGCGCCTCGTACGTCGGTGGCGCGTCCTGAATCTTCTCTACCACAAGCGAGAACTGCAGCAGCGTGTCCTGGTTACAAGGTACGTTTAATGACCCATCAGTGACAGTCAAAGCAGTGCATGCACCAACCATTCAGACAGCCATGGCACTCACCATGATTGCGTTGCTCTTGCATTCGATCGACTGCTCCAATGTGCCGGTGCTGCGGGTCGGGAGCGACGCCATGGAGTTCTCCCCCGAAGTCGAGTCCTTCCGCTGCAGCGCAATGTCCATGCCGACCGAGCCAAAGTTGTCCAGGTTGCGCTGCAGGTTCACGAGCGTCCTCCGCATCGAGACAAAGAGGTGGAGCGCCTCGAGGTCCCTCTCATCAAGTGCAAAGAGCTCAATGGCTCTGGGCGATGGCTGCGTGGGTATTGCTGCTGCTGCTGCCTGGACACCAGCAGGATGCTTTTTCTTTCGATTCACTAGGGTCAACAGGATTCGCTTCGTTCCCCGCCATGACGCTGACGATCCACCCTACGATCAAGAGAACCAACAGCTCAGTCAGGAGCTCAATAGGATGAGATCCACATGTTGGAATGACCACTTACCCTCTTGACGACCATTTTCTCCATGTGCTTCTCGTAGAGCTCGTAGAACTTGCTGCCTACCAGCGACACGGGCATCGCCGAGTAGATCGTGGAGATGATCACCACGCAGATGCAAAAGACCTTGCCGATCGACGTGCGCGGCACGAGGTCGCCGTACCCGACAGCCGTGAGTCTACATGAGGTGAACAATGTTAGAGAAAAGGTGATCAATTTCGTTGGACACTGTGTTACAACAAAGAATGTGTAGTCCATACGTACGTGGTGTAGGAGAGCCACGTAGACTTGGTCATGTCGATGATCGTGGCCGCGCGGCGGTCCTGGATTAGGATGCGCTTGCCCTGTGGCAGCCCCGTCGCGAGCTTGGGCGTCAGCACGTTCTTGTTCCACCACAAGCACTCCTTGCCCGCGTAGCACTCGGTACCGCGCTCGATCTCGTAGAAGAACGCGCCCGCGAGGATACAGCCCGTGAACAGGAAGAAGATCTACATGGTATGTGTGGCCAGGCGTACAATCAGGAAATTGGTTCATGGTGTCGTACAGGAAGAATGAGATGTGGTACTCACCGGGATCGTGAGCTGTTTCCAGACGCCCTTCGCAGTGCTGGCGAGCACTTTCGTGCCTTTGAAGTGCTGCATTTGGGCAAGACACAATCAAATTTGCAGTCAGCCACAAATCACATGCCTGGTCCTCCAAGCGTCCACGTACCCTGGTCAGTTTCAGGATCCGTATGACCTTCATTATGCGGATGACCGAGAGGAACGACGGCGACGTGGCCACGATCGCGTACGTCGGCTGCACGTCCTGCACCAGGTATTGGATCACCTGCCAACAGTTCACACACATAATCAGTTAGACTCAGCTATAACCCGGTTTGCCAGGCAGCATTGGCCATCTCATACTTCGACGAAGAATGGTACGATCGCCAAGATGTCAAAGATGATGTAAAAGTCCCGGATGAGCCGGGCGCGGTCCCGCGACGCGACGAAGCGCAGCACGAGCTCAAGCGTGAACGTGAGCCCGAAGGTCCACTCAAAGTAGATCCAGTAGGGCCCCATGTCGACGATTGTCTCCACCACCTTGTTGCACTGCTGTCGATAGCAGATGATCGAGGCGCCCGCTGAGTTGAAGACGTTCTCGCAGCTCAGTGCAGAGGCGTTCAGGGATCCGAAGTTGATACCATTCGCATAGCAATTGGGTGAGTCTGTCGGATTTGTGCACGTGAAGTTGATCCGCTGGGAGAAGTTGGTCTTCTTGTCCGCACCTCGCACGAAGCAACCTGCATCGGGGCCGTCCCAACGATCGCCCAAAAAGCCCTTCTTGACGCAGTAATCCTGCACCGCGTGACGACAGCCGTTGGACTCCACGCCTGAGGTCGCGAGCTCCGGTAGCGACTCACAGCAGAACAAAAAGATACTCAGCAGTGCGAACACGACCATGAGCTTGTTGATGCCCATGGCGAGCTGCGACGAGTCTGGCACCTCGAGTGCCATCCAGAGTTTGCCCCGGAAGGTGTCGGCCGCACCGGCGCTCGAGCTCTGACTGTCTGCCAGGTTTGCCTCCGTCATCTTGTTCTTACCCATCGCCCTCCGCGCACGTACGTAGATGTGCGAGAGCACGCCATCGGCGCGCTGGCTGCCACTGGCCTTGCGCGCTTTCTTCTTGTGTGGCACGAAGAGCTGCAGCAACTCGCAGGCCTCTTCGTGGACACTAAGCAACTTTTTTATGACTTCCTTGATCTTTGCGAGCCGCTGCGCCTGCGCATAGCTCGCTTCAGCCGTACTGGCCTCGTCCGCCTTGCTCTTGCGCATGACCTTCTGGATGTTGAGCTGCACTATTCGCCAGGCTTCCAGCAGGTGGAACTGCGCGTTTGTGAGCTGCTGCGTGAACGCGTGCGCTTCTTCCGTGTCGAAGGGGCTGAGCGTCTCATCGAGCTGCCGCAGCTTGCGCTTGTTGTTCCACTGAAAGTTCTCGTACGTGCTCTGGAAGTTGTTGCCGACGATGAACACGGGCATGGAGAAGTACATCTGGCCGGCGATCATGGCCACGCCCGTGACGAACACGGACGCCCAGTTGTTCAGCGAAGGCACCTGGTTCCCGTAGCCCACCGTGGCCACACTGTGAGGACACGTATTTGTGATACAAAAAAAGAGAGTCAATAAGCATCCGTCCACATTTGATGGACCGTTTTCATATGGACGAATCACACCCAGTCATTTTCTAATGGAGACATAGAAGAAGGCACGTACGTGACCATGATGAAATAGGCCGCGTTGAAGATGTCGGTGAACTGGCACGTGTGGACGTTGTAGCAGGGCTCGGCGTAGAAGAGTGCGGTCGCGAGCAGCATCACGAGCGTGCAGAGGAAGAACATGGTGATGCCCAGCGGCCGCAGGCTCGCGCGGATCGACAGGTACAGGATGCGCGACTGGTCGTAGTTGCGCAGGATGTTCCCCAGACGCACGGCTCGCAGCAGTCTCAGGAGCGCTATAGAGTGCTTCGGATCGGTCATGTCATCCACGTCGAAGCTCAAGCCGGCGAGGTTGAGCACGAGCTGCGCGTACCAGGGCACAAGTGCCACGAAGTCCGCGATCGTGAACGGGTCCATGAGGATCGCCTTCGTGAACTTCTTGGCGGCGACGCGAACAACCAACTCGAGCGTGAAGATCGTGCTGATCATGGCGTCCAGAGTCTTATAGACCTCCTCCCCCGGCAAATACGGGTACCCGGGATCGGACCCCGCAAAGTTCTTGCCCTCGCAGGTCTCGGACGCCAGCATGCAGAAGTTGAAGATGATGAGGACGAACGTGACGCGGTTGAGCATCTTCATCCAGTAGGACTCGGTCGGCTGGCCGAAGATCTCGGCGATCACGCCCTTCGTCCTCAGGAACACGGACCGCTGGTACCCGTGCAGCGGCGCTGGTGGCACCTGTTCGGCGGCGGCGACTTGTACTGTCTGTGCTGATAGCGCTGCTGATGCCGCGATGGATTTTGGATCGCTCCTGCTCGAGGCAACTGAGGCGCGCTGGCGCTTGGGAGTGCTGTGGTGGCTCTTGCTGTTCTCATTCTCGCTTCGATCATCACCCTGGTCGTCGTCAGCAAGCGATGAGGGCGAGTACGCGACTGGGTAGATGCGGGGTGAGCTGCTCGCGCCCGCGGTCGTGAGGAACCGCGTGAGGCTGCGCGAGTACGACTGGCTGCTGCTCGCCTCCGCAATGTTCGGAGGCAGCCGCTTTGGAGCAAACACAAAGGAGTTCATGTTGTCCGTGGACGCTGCGACTTCGACACTCGCTGGAGTAGTCGAACCAACGCAAGCACCAATGCACGACGTGCGTTTTTGCAGATCCATGGATACGTTTACACCTGGTGAACGAATGGCCTCACGAGCTCGCTCTGCTGTTGCGACTGGCGGCGTCTCGATAGTCGGTTGAGCCTCACCGTTGCTTTGATCGAGCCACTCAAGGGTTCGCTCTGATGGAGTCCTCTCGATGTCTCTTGCATGGGGACTGGTCATTGGATCAGCTGCTGATTCCTCCTGTTTCTGGACAGTCTGACCATTGAGATCATTACCACTGCCTGCTGCGGGGATCGAGCCTAGTGATGCTCGGTGGCTGTGGAGCCCTACACCCGTCTCAATGGCGTTGAGGCCAGTGGCGGTAGATGTCCGTGAGGTAGACTGCGTCTCTGTGGTGAATAGGAGAACGCTGAGCCGCTTGCTGATCTCGTGGGACTGCGAAGAGCTCGGTCGTGACAAAGCCATCGTCTCGCCGTCCTCTTCTTCGTCTTTGCTATGGCCGACTGCGCTGGGGAGATTCTGGTACTGCGTGATCGCCTGACCATGCTTGAACTCCTTCTCGATGAGTGGCATCAGTGAGAGCTCCTCCTCACCCAGAAGTGGCGGACTGGACGCTCGTGGCAGCAGAGGCAGGTGAATCTTGCTGTCGTGTGTGACGCTAATCGCTCGGCTTGCTTCTTCAGCTTCTTCTTGTACTTCGTGTTTATGCTCTCGGAACCCACGACTCGAGCCTCCGTCCATCAGAGAGCGGTCGAGCCGCCTGTCAGATCAACCCAAGCCTTGCGATCAACTTTACGAAGCTATCGGGCACTCGACGTTCGGCGCATTAAGCTGATCGAGAGGGGGTGACGCCGCTTAACAAACTCACAATAGAACAACAGCAGATCCGCCGGGCATCAAAGAGCGCTGTCTATTGATCGTCGACCAGCGCTCGAGAGCGGCGAGCGCACTCACTTAGGACAGACGCACGTTGTCAACCGAAGGCGTTCGGTCTCTATTTGTAGCGTTGAGGCCTTCATGCTGTCTGTGCCAGATGCATCTTCTCGAAACGCACACGCACACATCTCGATCTCTTCACAGGTGACCCGACCGCTAAGAATAGGCTTGCGCACAGCTCTTCTTGAGTAACCAACCGACTTCAGTACAGTCGAGTGCACAAGTGCAGTGCATGTCTTGCAGTCATTTGTGTGTTCCACTCATTGCACACCAATCGGCACAGTAGCGAAACCGACGCAGTCGCGTTTCAAATTTCAGGCGAAGACGCTCACTCACTCACCTGGATGCCCAGCATACTAAGAAGAGCTACTGGCCAAATGAGCCTTTGTTACTCTCCTTCCGAGTGCGCTGGCTGACAACAGCGTCAGCACTTCCGACGGGTGGAAGCCTCACTGCCTTCGTGTCCGAGATTCGCTGATACAGCACACGCCTTTGAAGCAGCGGATGCTCGACGCCCGTACACGCAGAGCTTCCTTCGATGACAGTGTCTCTCCCAGTGACTCAATGATCAGCAGATGACGACCTCCAGCTATGCCCGCCCGTCCGCCTGGAGGTGCGCAGGAAGACGGCGTCCAGCATTGCACACCTGATCTTGTCGTTCGCTCTTCGCTACTCAATAAACCTTTTTAAAATGATAAGTGCGCATTAACACATAAATCCCTTTTCGATGCTGCTAAGTGCGCATTTACTACTAAAGCGAACCTAGCGAGGATTTTTGCTGGCTAGGAATGGTTTTTATTATACAATAACCTTACAAATTCTATGTAAACCTGTATTTGATATATATAAAATATTAGTACAAAATATGAAGCCAAATTCAGTCCGAATAACATACAAATGATTTGAAATAAGTACAATGTTCACAAAAGTCAATATTGAACAAAATGGAATCTGATTGGTCTCCAAAGTCGTATGAAAAGAAGGTAAGCGGGCGTTTGCTCAGAACTAGTGGTTAAGAAACGTGGAGGTTAAGACTGGTTGGTTGGGCACGGAAGCGACACCAACAGAGCAGATCGCATCGAAGGCCGACCGCTCGCCCGCTCGTCCACCACCGCCTACCTGCTTCTGTGCACACCGCCTGCTTGCAATTGCAATCGGCCGCCAGACCATCCATCCATCCACCTCTCGATCTATCTAGACAGCCAGCAGCTCCAGTAGTCAGGATGGTCGGCGTGGACAAGAAGAGCAAGAAGAAGAGCAAGGACGCCAGCGGCAGCGACTTCGGCACCGTCTGGGCGTCCACGAACCCATCGTCCTCGTCGCGCTCGTGCCCGACCAAGACGTACGTTGCCAGCAAGCAGTAATAGCCTTACGATAGCTGGCTGTGGCTATTGCATGCATCGATGGCAATAATCGCTAATGGACTGTGTGGTTGTGTGAATGTGAATGCAGCAATGACAAGCTCCAGAAGCTCGTGTCGCCGCACTTGGACTCGTTCAACTACTTCCTGACCGAGGGCCTCGACCTAGCCGTCGCAGACCTGGGCAAAGTGCCCGTGGAGATCCCGAACCAGCATCAGATGACGATCTGGGTCGAGAGCGCGCAGGTGGGCTTCCCAACGAGCGAGAACCAGATCACGGGCGAGCGCAAGCTCTTCCCGAGCGAGTGCCGCCAGCGCGGTGTCTCGTACACGGCTCCGCTGGTCGTGACGCTCGCGCGCTCGTTCGCCGGCTCGAACAACGTCGAGCGCATCCAGCGCGTCGTGGGCGACATCCCGATCATGGTGCGCTCCAAGCGGTGCCATTTGAACGGCCTCTCGCCGCCGGAGCTCGTGAAGAACCGCGAGGAGGCGAACGAGATGGGCGGCTACTTCATCTGTAACGGCAACGAGCGCTGTGTGCGCCTGCTGCAGATGCCGCGTCGTCATCACATCATGGCCGTGCGTCGTGGTGCGTTCGCGAACCGCGGCGACCTCTACACGGAGCTGGCCGTGTTCATGAAGTGCGTGCGCCGCGACCAGTCCGCTGTCACGGTCACGTGCCACTACCTGGAAGACGGTAACGCGACCGTGCGCTTTGGTGTCAAGAAGCAGGAGTTCATGATCCCCGTGGGCCTCGTCTTCAAGGCGCTGTACCCGATCACGGACCGCGAGATCTACGAGCGCTTGCTGCGCGGCGAGCACGAAAATACGTACCTCTCGGCGCGTGTGGAGCTCATCCTGCGCGAGGCCAAGAAGTTCTCGCTCTACTCGCGCGATGAGGCGCTCGCGTACCTTGGCAAGCACTTCCGTCACGTCATGCCGAACGTGTACGAGTCCATGAGCAACGTTGACGTGGGCTCCAAGATGCTCGACGACTTCCTCTTCGTGCACATCCCCAAGGGCGAGAAGGGTCGCGCCCAGAAGGTCGAGCTACTTTGTCTCATGCTGCGCAAGCTCTATGCGTTCGCCAAAGGGGACGTGCGCGAGGACAACGCCGACTCGGTCATGAACCACGAGCTGCTACTCCCAGGCCACCTCTACCTCATGATCCTCAAGGAGAAGCTCCAGGAGCAGCTCGCGGCCATGCGTGCCAACATCCTGAAGGAGGCTACGGGCTCCAAGCGCAGCGTCGTCATGGACGCGGTCTTCCTGCGCAAGATGTGGGAGCGCACGGCCAACATCGGCCACGCCATGACATACTTCCTCAACACGGGCAACCTGCGCTCGTCCAGCGGCCTCGACCTCATGCAGGTCGCCGGCTACACGATCGTGGCCGAGAAGCTCAATTACTACCGCTACTTTTCGCACTTCCGGTCCGTGCATCGCGGCCAGTTCTTCACGGAGATGAAGACCACGGCTGTGCGCAAGCTGCTCCCCGATTCGTGGGGTTTCCTGTGCCCCGTGCACACGCCCGACGGCTCGCCCTGTGGTCTGCTAAACCACTTAGCCGTCGAGTGCGAGCTCATCTCGTACCCAGCGCACAAGGCCGACGACTACCTCGCGCAGGAAATGAAGGTCGCGCGTTTCCTCGCCAGCCTGGGCATGATCCCGACCTCGGGCTACGCCGACGGCGCGCTCGTGGTGCCGTACTCGTACCTGCCCATCATGATGAACGGTAAGGTGCTCGGTGGCGCGCCCGCCGTGGTTTGCAAGCGCATTCAGGAGATCCTCCGTCAGGTCAAGTCCTCGGAAGATGCCACTGAACGCATTGAGCACGGCATCGTCGCGAACCTCGAGGTGTGCCTCATCCTGCCAACCATTGGTGGTGTGTACCCAGGTCTGTACCTGTCGGCGGACGCGGCACGCATGTCTCGCCCAGTCGTACAGATGGACACGAAGCGCGTCGAGTACATTGGCCCCATGGAGCAAGTTTTTATGGACATCGCCGTGACCAAGGATGACATCCGCCCCGCGACGACCCACATGGAGATCAAGCCAACGAACATGCTGTCGCTCGTGGCGTCGCTCACGCCGTTTTCGGACTACAACCAGTCCCCACGTAACATGTACCAGTGTCAGATGGCCAAGCAGACCATGGGCACGCCGGCGCACTCGATCGTCAACCGCACAGACAACAAGATGTACCGCATCCAGTCGCCGCAGATCCCGATCGTGCAGAACGAGCGTCTGCGCGAGTACCAGCTTGACGAGTACCCGCTGGGCACGAATGCCGTCGTGGCCGTGATCTCATACACTGGTTACGATATGGAGGACGCAATGATTCTCAACAAGTCGTCGTACGAGCGCGGCTTTGGCCACGCGTCCGTGTACAAGCAGATCAACGTGGACATCGGCACCGAGGGCAAGCAGGGCGGTTCGTCAAAGAAGTACTTCTCGAACGTCAAGCCGGGCACGGGCGAGCAATGCTCCACAAGCTTGGACCGTGACGGCTTCCCGCACATCGGCCAGGTGGTGAACTATGGCGACCCGATCGCGTGTTGGATCGACGAAACCACGGGCCAGGCGCAGTTCCAGAAGCACAAGGAGAGCGAACCGGCGATCATCGAGCAGATCAACATGATCGGTAACTCGTCGCAGGCGTCGGACCACACCAAGGCCGGCATTAAGCTGCGCTTCTGCCGTAACCCGACGATCGGCGACAAGTTCTCGTCGCGTCACGGACAAAAGGGTGTGATGAGTATCCTGTGGCCGCAGGCGGACATGCCCTTCGCCGAGTCGGGCATGTCGCCCGACATCATCATCAATCCGCACGCGTTCCCGTCGCGCATGACGATCGGTATGCTCATCGAGTCCATGGCCGCCAAGACGGGTGCGCTCAAGGGCAAGTACATGGACGCGACGCCGTTCCAGTTCAGCGAGAAGGATCGCGTGATCGACTACTTTGGCTCGCAGCTCAAGGAGCATGGATACAACTACATGGGCAGCGAGCCGCTCTACTCGGGCATCTCCGGCACGGTCATGCAGGCCGATATTTACATGGGCGTCGTGTACTACCAGCGTCTGCGCCACATGGTGAGCGACAAGTCGCAGGTGCGCGCGACTGGGCCAATGAACTCGCTCACGCGCCAGCCAGTGAAGGGCCGCAAGAAGGGCGGTGGTATCCGTTTTGGCGAGATGGAGCGCGACTCACTGCTCGCCCACGGCTGTGCGTTCCTGCTGCAGGACCGTCTCATGAACTGCTCGGACAAGCACATTGCGACCGTGTGCACGAACTGCGGCTCGCTGCTCTCGAACGCGACCCAGCGCGCGAGCGTTGAGACGGCCGGCCAGGGCGAGATCGCGGTCGCCATGAAGGCCAAGACCCAGTGGTACTGCCAGGTGTGCCAGAGCGGCGAGAACTGCCAGGCCGTCGCGATGCCGTACGTCTTCCGCTACCTCGCGAACGAACTGGCAGCGATGAACATCAAGATGTCGCTGAGTCTGAAAGGCTGCTAAGCAGTAGCCACTTGACCAGACGACCGGCAGCTCAAGACGAGAGCCAGACTACTGTAGACAACCAACCCCCTCCCCCGTATTTCATTTACTCACCCAGCCACCGAACGGAAACGCAAAAACAAGCCGCAAAATATAGATCCACCATCCACAAAACAATCTCTCGTCGTCACTTCAACTTGCATTCCTCAGCCAGTCATTTTGTCTGACTGACACTCAGTGTCCATCGCAATGAGTGATTGTCAGACAGCTGGTTCATTAACATTGTCCTCATCGCGCAACTTCAATTCACCTCTTGTATTGCGGTAAAATAGTGTAGAGCCAAAACCTGGGATTAGCATCCCTTTTGACTTGACCTCACTATGCGCCCTGGTCAAGCGCCTTCTGCCTCGAATGTAATGGCTCGACAAAGTAAAAGTAACAGCCACGTTATTGTAGATAAAAGGGGAAACCTTTTGAATTGATTCTACATACTAAAGACAATATTTTAGGTTATAGAGGTGTTTAAGTAACACTTTGAGGTGAAGATAAATTGTGTGGTCCACACCAGTTGACACCCAAGAGACGCGGGCGAAATGGCTACGAAACCGCGCTGCCAATGCCACTGAGACTCAGGCCGCGGCGACCGCCCCTCTCTCTACGTCTCGCGGCTGCTCTCGCTCTCTACTTCCCACGCACTCGACCCCTTCGTTGTCGTTCGCCCCGCCAATTGGAGAATGTATTGCTGTACTTCGCTGTACTAGCACAGTGAGAACCAGCCTACCTGCGCATCGGCAATCACAGTCACAGCACATCACATCGTGCCGCTCTCAAAGAATCCTGTTGTTTGAGTGCATCTTAACGGATCGTCGTCGTAAGATGAGAAGCAGTGCGTCCGACTTCACGTCCTCGCTACGCAGTACGAGGAGCCCAAGCACGACACCACGTGGGAGCGGCGGTAGCAGCAGCGGTGGCGCACACAGCAGTCACTCCGGCGGTGGAAATGCAGGAGCACAACAATCGCATCACTATGGCCGCGGGAACGCGTACGCTGGGATGAGCATCAGTGTCCCGCAGAACATGCCATCGCCATCCCATTCAACAAGCGGCAGCGCTCGTTCATCGCCTCACACCAGCGCCAGCGCGTCCTCAAGCCGACGCTCTTCCTACAGCTCCCAGCAACAACAACAGCAGGGTTACCACCAGAGTGCGCACCAGCTAGCTCCCGCCTACCTGCAACGCACAGCGATTTCCAACTCGTACAACTCGCGCGGCGACGACGAGACGTCCTCTAACGTCTCCGAGAGCCTATCTATCGGCAGCACGAGCGTAAGCGGAAGCGTCTCAGGCGGAGGTGGTGGTGGTGTCGCGCTCTCGTCGCCCGTGAGTGTGAGCTCGAGCAGCTCGCGGTACTCGGAGCGCGGCAGCAACTTCAAGGTCGTGATCCGCGTGCGGCCGCCATTACCACGCGAGCTTCACGGCGACCGCCCATTCCAGAACGTGATCAGCGTTGACGCGCCCGGACACGTGCTCACCGTCTGTGAGAACCTCAGTGCGCTCACGGACGCCGAGGGCAACGCGCCCCCTGGTGCCTACGGGAGCCACATGTTTTCGTTCGACCACGTGTATGACCAGCAGTGCACGCAGAGCGCCGTATACGAGAACACGGCCAAAGCGGTCGTGGAGTCCTCGCTGGAGGGCTACAACGCCACGATCTTCGCCTACGGCCAGACGGGCACGGGCAAGACGTAAATAATTGCCGACGCTCATATTGCCCAGTAAATTCCAGTGAAGAGGACTCATTATCTGTGTTTGTCTGTCTATAATACGCAGGTATACCATGGAGGGCTTCAACAGCGGCTCGGGCTCTGTTGAGGAGCGTGGGATCATCCCGCGGGCGATCGAGCAGATCTTCTGTCACATCCAATCTAACATCTCGGCGCGCATGCGCTTCCTCGTGCGCGCGTCGTACCTGCAGATCTACAACGAGTCGATCTCAGATCTGCTTAAGCCCGAGCGCAACAACCTCACGATCCGCGAGGACAAGAAGCGCGGCGTCTTCGTCGAGGGTCTCTCCGAGTGGGTCGTGCGTTCACCCGAGGAGATCTACGGCCTCATGGAGCGTGGCGGGGCCATGCGCGCGACGGGCAGCACCAAGATGAACGAGGTTTCGTCACGCAGCCATGCGGTGTTCATCATCATTGCCGAGCAGAGCAAGACGTCGTACGTGGACGGTAAGGGCATGGAGATCTCGCCCGAGGACTTCACGGCGATGGTCAACGCCTACCAAGCTCGTCATGCTGGCGGTAGTGGTGGCGGCAAGACGAATGCTAATGGTACCATGGCGCTGCATCCAAAGCTCGAGTCCATGATTCGTCAAAGCTTCAAGGTTGGCAAGCTCAACTTGGTGGACCTGGCGGGCTCGGAGCGCGTGCGACTCTCGGGCGCCACGGGCCAGCGACTCGAGGAGAGCAAGAAGATCAACCAGTCGCTCTCGGCACTGGGCAACGTCATCGCGGCGCTCACGGACGCCCGTGGACGGCAGCACATCCCGTACCGCGACAGTAAGCTCACGCGCATCCTAGAAGACTCGTTAGGCGGGAACTGCAAGACGACGATGATGGCGATGATCTCACCCGCGCTCGAGGCCATCACCGAGTCGCTCTCGACGCTCAAGTTCGCGAACCGCGCCAAGAGCATCAAGAACGAGGCGCGCGTGAACGAGGACCTGGATCAGAAGAGTTTGCTGCGCAAGTACGAGCGCGAGCTTAAGCGCCTGAGAGCTGAGCTGGAAGAGAAGAGTCGCAACGTGGTGGACAAGCGACGTCTACTCGAGTTGGACGAACAGCGGCGTCGCGCCGAGGAGGACAAGATGGCGGCGATCAGGGCGCTCGAGGAGCGCTCGCGCGAGTTCATGAAGGAGAAAGAGGAGAAGAAGAAGCTCGAGCAGCGTATCTCGATGCTCACATCGCAGATGCTCATGAGTAATCAGCGCAAGGGCAAAGGCAATGGTCCCAGGGTTTCAGGCTCTAGCGGTCTAGATATACCTGGCGGTGGTGAGCTAGACGCCGACGGGAATCAACTGGGTGGGATGCCTGACGGTGGGGTCTACGATGCCGAGGACCCGATCATCCGCGACGCCATCAAGGAGCACCAGGACCGTATCCGCAAAGAGTATGAGTGCCGCCTCGCGGACCTTGAGAAGGAGCGTGAGTCTATTGAAGAGGAGAAAGCTCAGGTGGACAGATACAAGCAGCTGCTGCTCAAGCAGCGCGACATCATGATCGCGCTCACGCAGCGTCTGAACGAGCGCGACGAGCAGATCACAGCCTTACAGGACGAGCTGGACGCCTACGACAGGCACCAGAAGGAGCTCGAGGAGAAATTGGATGAGAAGACTGCGCACTTGATTCACTTGCAGCGTGTGACCATGGAGCACAATGCGAACTCCCCCGGGAAGACGAATGCCGAGGTGATCAAGGCTCTAGGCGACTGGGGCGCGAGTGGCGGTACACGTAGCTCTGGGTCATCATCGTCCTCAGGAATGGGTGGTGGCTCGGGGCTCGCGACTGAGCTGCTCATCCCGCACAAGCAGCTCCGCCCACATCCGACGGACCAGATCATCTACAACAGCAGCAGCAGTTCGAAGCCCAGTACCAACAGTAGCAGCAGCAACAGTGACGGCCAACAGTTGCTCTCGACCGAGAAGAAGATGCAGGAGCTCAAGGCGCTCGTGGACAACCAGGCGAATGAGCACCTGCGCATGGCCAAGGAGCTTGAGGAAGTGAAATCCGAGAAGGTTTCGATCGAGTTCCTCCTACGCGAGCGAGTCGACAAGCTCGTGCAGGTGGAGCTCGAGGCTCGCATGAAGGCCATGGCCAAGGCCGGAACTGGCGGTGACAACAGCAGCAATCCCACGATGGCGAGACAAGCGGCACTGGTCCAGGACGAGCAGCTCGCGCGCATGAGCAAGCAACTCCGAGCCCTTGAGCTCGAGAACCAGCAGCTCATCAGCGCCAACGCGTCATCAAAGGCGCCAAGTGACGACCAGATGACTAGACAGCTCCATGCGCGCTGCGAGACGCTCGTGAAGGAGCGCAAGGCCGTGCAGACGATCATGGAGCACAAAATCAAGGCGCTCGTGACCGCCATCAGCGATGCCTCGGACGCTACGTTACAGAGCGCTGGAGGCGCTGAGAGCCTCGGAGAACCAGCCAAGTGGCTCACGCGCGAGGTGAACGCGCTCCAGCGGCTCGTGAACGCGTCAATCATCGCATTGCGCAACGCCGAGAGCGCCGGAGGAGGTCAAGGGAAAATGTCGGCGAGTAGCGAGCCAACGCCGGTGAGAGGTCATCAGCCCCCTGCTGGTGCCGCTGGTTCTATGAGAGCCCTTGATGGTTCGTCAGGCGCCTCAGCAAGTTCAGCGGGCGTGTCTGTGGAAGAGCTCATCCAGCAGCGCCGAGCGCAGTTGCAGCGTGAGAGACAAGAAGTGAACGATTCGTAGACCATCGAGCTAGCTCAGAAACTGAGCCCAGTTAAAAGAGTCTCACGTCAACCTAGACCCACTAACCTCTGTCAACATCTCAGCTAGCCAAACCAAAAGTTCCCACCATATTCTAAGCGAAAAGCTCCTACATAGTTCAGACCAAACTCGAAATCCTCGACCTCGCTGGCGCTTGCCTGCCTTTCTGTTCGTTATGTAGCACTCTATCTATCTGCCTCACCTGGAATCTATAGAGGGATCGCGAGGTTCGGCTCGCTTTGCTCTGCACCACTGGAAGGTGGGACGCCACCAAAGCCAAACACACCGCCACCAGACGAACCGAAGATCGGTGGCGCAGTACTAGGATCTGTGTAGGAGCTCGGACACATCCGGTGCTTCTCGCTACTCGTCCCCGACTGCCCGTGGTACTTCCAGTGGTCCCCCGAGCACTTGATCTGCGAGTCGAGTATCTAATTACCAGCACGAGCCATCCCGACCCAGGCATTCACAAGTCAGTTCTCAATAAGTCAAGACCCAGACTTCATTAGGCTACAGCGTACCCAGAACTGGAACGAGTTGCAGACACCCGGCAGGATTATCATCACGAGCACGAGCTCAAAGTGGCGGTGTCTCGCAAAGCCAGCAAAGAGCGCGTTCGAGACGCTCACCAAAGGCTTGTAGAGCGCCCACATGAGCAGAAAATCGACGAGCTTCATGAGCAGCAGCGCAAACAGGTAGCCACCGAGCTGCTTCCACCAGACGCGCCATCGTGGAGGCTCGCCGTAGTAGCCCGAGTCCACGAGGTCCTGAACGGAGTACTTGATAGCGTAGGCTCGCACTCCGCGTATGAATAGTATGATGAGCACGATACCCAGGGTACCGTCAATGAGGTACGTCAGGAAGTACACACCGCACTAGAATACCAAGACATCGATTGGGTGGGTAGTCTCAGCTCAGGGGTCGAGGGCCAGAGGTCCCAGCAAGTAGGACCAGAGTTGTATAGTAAAGCGTACCTCGTCGTCGTTGGTGGCGGCGCTGGCGACGAACACGATGGAGAAGATGATGTTAAGACAGTGGCAGAGCAAGGAGCCCACGCACTGCTTGCCCACATCCATGGCCCAGACCTGTGTGTACCAAAGACCAAAGCTGAGCCAGCCATGCAGGGTCATAAAAAACTGGTGAGCTCGGCTCAAATACGAACCTTGATCGGTCGTGCGGGTGACTCGAGCTTGCGCTTGATGTAGAGGATCAAGATCGCAGCGACCGCGAGCAGCAGCTGCAGCAGGCGGCCGAAGGCGTCCGTGAAGAGGAAGCACTGGTCCGAGACGCCGTCCTTGGAGATGAACTGCCAGTACTCGCGCGTCGTCGCCCTGGTCCGCATGGTTCTCCCTCTCTCTCGGTGTCTTTGCTGATGGTGACGCTTGCGCTCTTCATACGCCACCACCCTCACGAACTGGCCGCTAAAGCATGAGCCAGTTTCCACTGGTCGTTCTCCTATGTGCAGTCTATGGATGGATCTGTGTCGGTTGAGCCACCGCGTCTTTTCGGACGACAATCGTGCGGCTCGGAGTGATCCGCTCACCTGGGTTTGACAACCAAACGCCACCTTCTTTTCAAGACACCAGACCTCTCACGCGTTGACCAAGCTCCTCAACTGGTGCTTGGCCATTCCATTGGCGTTCGCTCGGATATGGGTGCGTTCGTTATGCAAAGCGAGTGACATTGCTCTTATTCACATGCAGTTGGTGTGTTTTTCATACTGGCTCACCTTGGCTTCAGGCCTCTCGAGTCTTCTTCATACACTGGCCACAAGCACACGCCTAACGTTCGCACGCTCCTGCTGGACTTGGATGCTCTTTCTTTTGTCTTTCTTCACCGACACGCTGGAAGGTTTTGATGACACAGCCCAGTCATTCTCTTAGAGATAGACGCGCCAGCTTACTCGACCGACACGAGCTCCAGCTGCACGTCCATGAACTGCTCCTCCTTGATCTCCATCTGGATCGCGAGCGGGTCGACGAACGCGTGAGGAACAATGTCGACCGCGTCGCCTGGCTTGGAGCCGTCAGGGATCGGCACGCCCCAGTCACAGTCCTTCTCGATACCCAGGTTGTTGTGGTGCATCTGGATGCGGAACCAACCATTCTCACCCCAGTAGCTATACAATGACAATCACATACATACACAACCAGTGATTAGTATACAGATCACAAAAGGAAGTACGCTGTGCACCAGGTGTACTTACGTTCCCCACGAGTTGCGACCGATCCAGTACTCGGTCTGGGTCTCCTCGTCGTAGCCCCACCCGGCAACCGAGATCTCGTGGTTGATCATCGGGAACCAGACGTTCTCCGAGTAGATGCCACCGCTGTAGGCCTCGAACTTATCTGTCGCGTGCACGCCGCAGCCGATGGGCCCGCGCTTGAAGATCTCGGCCTTCATGCGGTTCGCACCGCTCACAGACCCGTACTCCGACACGTAATACTTGGTGAACTTCTTGATCGGCTCGCACGCACCCGGTGTGAACGACGTGTTCGATGGCCAGCACCTAGAAATGAGAGGTTGGAAGGTAAGTACATTTCAACATAAACTGAAGTACACCATCAAGGCCAAAAACGTACGTCTCGCAGACAGCATACTGGTCACACGCGAGGTTCTTGGCCTGGTACGCCTGACAAGTCTGGTCCGGGATGCCGTGGCGGTGAGCGTACTCGTACACGAAGCCCGGGTTGCCGCCCTGGCAGGTGCCGCCGCCGTTGCAGTTGATCAGCACCTGCGGCGCTAGCGCGATCTCCGGCCACGTCGCTATTAAATAAACGCAACAGCAGTAGTGAGCCATTAAGTACAGTACAAGCCGATATACCTATAGGCGAAAACAAATGATAGCGTACGCACCGTTGCGCATGATCGAGATGCGGTCCGAGAGCGCGCTCGTAGTGCCCTGCGCCCAGCAGCTGCCGCAGTACTGCGGGATGTGCTGATTCTTGTCCCACGTGACGTAGTTCTTGCCGTCGATATCGCGCCAGTCCCATTTCTTTGGCAGGTCCTTGAGGTCCATCGTCTCATGCGGCAGTGGTGAAAGCACCTTCTCGCCACCGACGAAAGCGACTTTTTGGCGGCACGTCGACTTGGAGAACATGGCCTTCTCCTTGTCGACGTCTAGGTCCTCAGTCACCTTCTTCTTCTCAATCTTCACGGACGTGTCAATTTTGGCCTGTTCAGCCTTGAGCTCCTTCTCCGGGATGACCGTGGGCGTAGGCCAGCCGTCGTCCTTGGGCACGCCAAAGGCGCACTCGCCCTCAATGCCGAGGTTGTTGACGCCGCGCACAATACGGAACCAGCCGTCCTCTCCCCAGTAAGAGCCCCACGAGTTGCGCACGACCCAAAACTTGGTGTTCTTCTCCTCACCCCAACCCACGACCGAGATCGCGTGGTCCACGTCCGTCTGGTTCGTTTTGTCGTCAAAGATGCCGCCCGTGTACGCCTCAAACTCGTCCGTGACCGCCACCGAACAGGCGATAGGCCCACGCGCGTAGATCTCGGCCATCATCTGCTGCTCGCCCAGCGTCGTGCCGTACTCCGAAACAAAGTACTTGTCGTACTTATCCTGCGGGAAGCAGCCCTTCGCGGGCGTGCAGTTCTCGCAAATGTCAATGTTGCGGCACTGATTGCCCGTGTCGTGGCCTGAGGCCTCATACCGCTGGCAGCTCTCCTCAGGCACGCCGTGCTCGTGGATGTACTTGTACGCCGTGAGCTGGTCGCCGCCGTGGCAGCCCTCGTCCTGGAGGTCGCAGTTGAGGATCACCTGCGGCGAGAGCACCACCTCGCGCGTCACCTCAAGGCTCGACTTGTCCTTCTGGTTGCGCGCCTTGGCGATCTGGATGCGGTCCGATAGCGCCGATGTCGCCGCTTCATAACAGCACACACATCAATATACCCATTAGCACTCTTGAATAGTGACCTCCTCCTCCTCCCCCCGCACACAAAGAACGCATAGTGAAAGACGCACCAAAGGACCAGCAGGCGCCGCAGTAGTGCGGGATATGCTGGTTGCGCGAGATCGTGACGAAGCGCGTGCCGTTGATGTTGCGCCAGTCGAAGTTCTTGGGTAGCGCCTCGGCATCCAGGTACGTGTGCGGCGCCGCACTCGTGACGTGCGTCGAGCGGTCTGCGCTGCGCACGTAGCCGCCGCCATAGCGCGCCGCCGCCACGCCACTGCTGCTGCTGCTGCTGATGAGAGCGAGTGCCGCCGCCGTATAGGCTGCCGGTCCGCGTGCTCCCCACATCTCTTCCCTTGATGGTTGGCTCGCTTGCGCTTGAGGGCTCCTCTTGGCGAATGAGCAACCGGATTGGCTTCTGTTCTTTCTCCTTGAAGGAAGGAAGGAAGCGAAGAAGGATCTCGGATAAGCTGTTCTTTACAAAACAGATGACCATACGACCATCACTCTGATACTCAAAGTACATACAGTAAACAACACAATAATAATTTGGACGTATGCAAACAAAAGCGTCGCCTCGAATACTCTGTGCACAGCAGTCTGCAGGAATCATTCTGAAAACATTGCTGAAATGGACAAAATACAGGCAATTTTTGCCGCACTCCATACATTAGGCAAGATAAAAAAATACCCGATTTGACTAAAATCACCGCGTATTTGTTGCGAACGGTAAGACTTTCTGATTTGCTCTGCAGCTTTTGACTACCGAATAATCGGTAGGACTCAGGTTGAAGCTGACTGACTCCTTTGACGTTGAAACGGCTCAACTCACCTGGGCGTTTTGTGTCTTTCTAATAACCTGGAATTGGTTGAAATGAATGGCTGTGGTTACCCGCAGCTCGCGCTGATGGGCTCTGTCTGATCATGCACCAGCACCGCTCTCTTTGTACGCGTGATCGTCTGTCTCTGTGTATACTAGTCTGTCTGTATGACTAGTTCTTTTTCGTGGCTCCATCTTCATTCGTATCACAAGTGGTCCTCGCTCGACGTGATGAGCGAGTGCGGCAGGTGGCCCGTCTCGTTCACTGAAATAATCTTGAGCGGCCGGTGCTCGCACACGTCCACGCGCGTGACGCCGCAGTGGTTGACCTCAAAGTGGCCCCAGCGGCCCGTCGGGTCGATGCCCATGGCTCGACACAGGAAGAACCGGATGAGGTTCGCGTGGCAGACCACCACCTGGTAGCTGAACTCCTCCTCGTTGCCGCCGCAGCCATCGTCGTCTTCGCTGGGGCTCTGCAAGGAGAAGAACGTCTGGAACGCCTGCTCCATGCGCTCAGCGTCTATTCGATCGAGGTCCGAGCTCTCCGTACTCATAACAGCCGCTGGCACATGCTGCGGGGTCGCCTGGTGACTCGAGTACGGTTTGCCCGGCCACCCCTCACGCAGCAGCCGCGTGGGACTCAACGTGCAGTGGCCAAAGCTCTTGGAGATCGTGTGCGCCGTCTCGACCGCGCGCGTCATGTCGCTGTGGAAGATCGTGAGGTCGTGGCGTGTGGGGGACTTGACGTAGAGTTGTTCCAGGTACGCACCCGTGAACTCGGCTTGCTGCCTCCCCATCTGCGAGAGCACCTGGTCCGAGTCCGAGACGCCGCGCGCGTGGGCGTTGATGTAGTGGCCGTGGCGCACGAGGATCAGGTGCTTCGTCTTGGGCGGCGTCGCGTACAGAAAGCTGCTGCTGACGCTACTACTGTTACTACCCAAAGAACCGGCCGAGGGTGTGAGCGAGAGCACCGGCGGCGGCTGGTCGCACAGCGATGCAATCGAGCGCATCCGTCGCGACGAGGATGACTCGGCCGCGGCGCGCTGGGTCGCGGTTTGGACTGAGCGCTGCTGGCCACTAGTGCTGTTACTACTGGCGGAGCTACTATTGTTACTGCTGCTGTGGATGCTGTCGTGGAAACCGGCGATACTGCCGAGCCATTTGCCGTACACTTCACTACTCGAAGCCTCGAAGGTGTACGCGGACGGCCGGCCCTGCTCGAAATATCGGAACTGAAGCTTGAACTTGCGCTCTTCTTTGAGCGCTTCTTGGTGGAACAAGTCCATTTTCGCCACCTCCAGGTCGATCGAGTGGTGCCGGTGCTCCGACACGGTCTCTAAATGCAGTGACGCGTTGTTCTTGATCACGAGGACGCAGTAGATCTACAGAGAAGAAGACACACGCACCCAAGTGCACATTGTCAACTTAGTCCGCCATGAAGCCATGCCAGCCAACCATTTTTCCAATAAGAGCAAGGAAAACTTACGGATCCGAGCGTTCTCAGTACAGTGTCACGGTCGCGCTGCGCTCTTTCTTCGGCGACCACGAGCTCGCCCTCGGCGATAACGACGTCACTGAGCGACGTCTTCTTCTTGGCCGTGGGGCTCAGGCTCGCGCGCTTGTTCTTGCGCTTGAGCGGCGACGACTCGGTCTTGTTGGAGAGGCCGCGTTCACGATCTAGGGGGCTATCATTGTGGGGCTCTGCGGCGGTTGAGAAGGCGAGTGGTGCCGGTGGTGGGATCATTGTGGACGCCATGTGGCTTCCAGTGATGTCTTGTGCTGCTGAGGGGCTCGCCGATGAAGTGGACGACGACTTGATGGACAGATCCTGGATGCGACTGGAGAAAGATGACACGTGCACATAGACAAAGAGAACATTAGTGAGCAGTGCCAGTGATGACTGAAGAGCTACAGAGTTGATCGAGAGACAGACGCACACGACTTGGCTCTTGAGCGCGCAGCTCTCGGGCGACGGCGGGCGGTTCTGCATCGTTGCGTTGCGTCGCGCGTGAGTTGCAAAATGAATGAACGAAAGTCGGCGAGCACGCTTGCGAGGCTCTGGTGTCGTGACGAAAGCGTACTCGACGCGAAGTATTCTGCAAGGCAGGCGAGCGGGCGGACGTCTGTGACTGCGATTGGCTGGCGAGCGTGACGCTGATGTGATGGTGGCGATGGATTGATTTCTTGGCTTTCTTTCCACGGCGCGGGTCGTCTCGTCTTCGTCTTGTGTGGGGAGGAGCTACATCCGCAGAGAGGAGGACCCATTCCATACACATGAGCAAGTCGTGTCCACAGATTTCATCCTAAAAAAGCAATCCATTCGTGTGCGGACGCGCAGTAATGCAGCGCTTGCTGGACTTGCGCGCATGCATGGGATGCAAGCAAAACAAGCAAACAAGCAAGTGGCGGTTTCGTTTGCGTGGTGAGTGATTTGCGACTTTTCTTTCGCTTTTTCCCTCTCCTTGCGCGCCTCTTCGTGTTTGCCAACTCGCTTGCTTGTTGGCTTGCTTGCTGGCTTGCTTGCTGGCTTGCTTGTTGGCTTGCTCGCACACAAGACCAACAGCAAGTGTGTGACTTGTTGCTTGGCGCCAGCGCGCAAGACGCCGATGGAATGCATGCGCATACGCACATTTCCAAACAAGCACACAAGCACACACATGCGTAGCGGCAATCCATCGACGCGAGGGGAGACCCATACATCACGCACACACATAAGCAAGCGCAAGTACATACCGTTATTTGCTGGTGCTGTTGACAGGAAAAGACTTGCGCGTAGAGACTGTGAGGTGTCCGAACACCCCCGCAAGCGAGCAAGTCGTTTTACGCAAGCGGAAAGAGACTGCACTTGCACACACCGGACGAGCGAGACTGACTGACAGCAATTCACGCGATGCAAAAATCCAGCCAGCTGTTGTTGTTGTTGTTGTTTTCGGAGCGGATCAGAAAGCAAAACACACGGCACGGCAGGCGAGCAAACAAGCAGATGTGCTTGCTCCACAATGTGCTTGCGCGGCGCGCGAGTTGCTTTTTGTTTGTGCTTGCGCACTTGCAGCGGCGGTTTGCGCGTAAAGAAGCACACACACACAGTACTCGACTTGTTTAGAGACAGCGCCTTGCTTTCTCATTCACAGCAAGCTGCTGCTGCTCCCATTTCCCTCAGCGAGGTGGGACAGCAATACCTGTTGAAATCAAATATCCTGCACAATTACATCCCGAGTCTGGGATTCAAGCTGTGAACTGAGCTGCAAAATGTGATAGCCTGTGTAATCAGATGACGACGTCACAAAAAGATGCGGACTCTTTTGCGTGGTGGTCAGCGCTCACTTGCTTCAATCGCGACTGACTGACTTGACTCGACTTGACTCGACTTGACCTGTTGGCGACGTGGCGGTTGCATGGACACTTGAATGAAAAGCGCAGCAGGGACGAGCGCTTGCTTGCGTGCCAGCACTCTCGCGCGCACATACATGTGCACTTGCGCGCAAGCAAGCACTGCCAACACAGACAAGATTCGCAGGCGTGTTGGTTCAATTGCTGGCTGGCTGGCTGGCTGGCTGGCTGGCGGGAACGAAGCCACAAGCAAGGCACACAATTCTAAACGACGACGCTGGGAGAGGTCGTCTGTCCGTACAAGCACACGCTCTGAGCTTATCGCCAGAACTAGGAGGTTTCGGCACTCACACCATGCGCACACGCTCACATGCCCCGCACCTATCTATCTATCGTTCGCGCGGCCCCGCTCGACTCGGTTCGTGGGCAGGCGGTACAGTTTCTGAGCCCAGCTTGGCGTGCCGCTGCCTCGCTCCGCTACATCTCATCTGGGCCGGCGGCGGCGCGAACGACACACTAACCAAACGCACAACGCATTTTCGTCGCAAGCAACAAGCAAGCAAGCGCGCACGCAAGCAAGTGCACACGCAAGCAAGCGCACACGCAAGCAAGCAGGCAAGCGCAAGCAGGCAAGCGCAAGCAGGTAAGTACAAGCAAGCACAAGCAAGCAAGCAATTGCAACCCTGAATCCCCCCGACCACCCGTCGGCTGTTTTCGACCACTTAACAAACACGCAATACAAGCAAGTCACGCAAGCAAGTCGCACAAAAGCATGAACGACTTTGTGGGCTACAACGAGTGGGCCACGCGCACGCTGGGCGTGGCGATCGCGACAGACTTTGTCTATGAGCAGCAGGCGCCGGACGAGCGCGGCGTGTTCATAGCCGAGGACGTGGCGCCGCACACCGAGGTCTTCAGCATCCCGCTGTCCTCGCTGCTCACCGTGCGCTCGCTGCACAATGTGCCGGCGCTGCAACAGCTCGCGTTCTTCCAGCGCAGCGACACCGCGCGCGAGGACGACCAACTGGCGATTGCATTGCTCTACGAGAAGCACGTGGCGCGTGGCGCGTCCAAGTGGAGCAAGCATATCGCGCTGCTGCCCACTTCCTACCACAACGTGCTGTACTTTGAAGGTGGAGCGCTTGCAAGGATGCGCGGCTCGAATTTGACGCATATCGCTAAGCAGATGGCGCAAAACGTCGCGTCCGACTACACGACGCTGAGGGAACAAGTGCTGCAGCCGCTCTTCGACGTGTTGCTGGTATCAGATGGACATATCTCGCAGAAGCAGCTGAACGAATGGTTCTCGCTGGAGCAGTACAAGTGGGCGCTCTCGACGATCTGGAGCCGCTTCGTGTCGCTGCGTGTGAGCAAGAGTGAAGGTTCGCAGAGCGGCTCCGAGACCTCGTCAGCGCTCGCCAGCCAAGAGGACTATGAACAAGAGCTGCTAGCGAACAACGCCGACAGCTTCTTTGGCATGACGCGCGTCAAGGCCATGGTGCCAGTGTTCGACATGCTCAACCACGATCCCGAGGCCGAGATGGCGCACTTCTTCGATATTGAGACTCAGCAGTTCAAGCTTGTGACTCACCAGCACTGGGCCGCCGGTGCGCAGATGTTCATCAACTACGGCGCGCTCTCGAACCACAAGCTACTTGCGCTCTACGGCTTCGTGATCGACCAGAACTCGTTTGATGCCCTCGACCTGTGGGTACCCATGGATGAGACCACGGCCTCACGTTTCCACGAGAAGGCCGCGCTGTTGGCCGAGAACGGCTTTGACCACGCGAGCACGCCCTTCGAGCTCACGGCCGAGGAGCTCAATGAGCTGCTGCTCATCACCGTGCGCATCCAGGAGATCGAGAGCGACTCGAGCGAGCACTTCCGGGCGCTGGCGACCAAGGCGCTCGACGGCGAAGTGCTGAATTTCGACAATGAGCATGCGACGCTCACACGACTGATCTACACGCTGCAAAAGATGCTTGAGGACTTTGAGGACGGCTCGCTCGAGAGCGACGACGCGTTGCTGCAGGAACTAGACCAAAGTGAGGACGAGGAAGGGGATGGCGCGACGGCGAAGGACCTAAAGAAGCTCCACGAGCGCATGGCCGTGGTCGTGCGGCGCTCGGACAAGAATATCTTGATGGAGAACATCGATATGCTCAAGTGGAAGTTGTTAGAGATCCTGCCCACGCCGTAGCGTGAAGGCGCTGCTGATCAAGCAAGTAAAAGGCGTGAAACAAGTGAAGGTAGATGTGAGTTGTTGTTGGCTGGCGGAAAATGGTTGTTGACATGCGAGAACTTTGCCAGCAAGTTGTTGTTTTGTACTTATCTTGCTTGTTCGCTTGCTGTTGTGTTTGTTGCGCTGCTTGTTTGCTTATCGCTTGTTCTCTAGGAATTGTTTGCTTGTTTGTTGTCTCTGTTGCTGTTGTTCTTTTGTGAACCTACTGCTTGGGCGCCTTGAAGACCTTGACGTGCTTGCACTTCTTGCCCACGACCAGCACTTCGTCACCGCTGGGCGAGAACACGATGCGCTTGATCTCGTCCTCCAGGACATTCGGAATCACCGAGAGCTCCTTCCCGTCGGCCGTCGAGACGAAGAGGATGTCGTGGCCGCGGCTCGCAGCGAGCAGCTTTAGAGTCGAGGTCACAGCAACAGTACATCAAATTGTTAGCAACACACAACTCGGTTCACTTGTCGAAAGCAAATAAGCGTTTGTATGCGCGCGCACCTTGGAGGTTGGCGACAAATCAACCGACTCATACGGCCTCTGCTCGCTCGCGTTGAACGTCTTGAGCATCTTCGGGTCCTCCGACACCACGTAGCGAACTTAACCAAACGCAAGCACACATGCAAGCCACCATCAGCACACATGTTCGCAACAACAAAAAGCGCAAGGCAAACAACAACGCACCGTTGATGTCCCACAGGCGCACAGACGCGTCCTTGCAGACCGTGACCATGTGTGTCACGGCCACCGAGTCCGAGCCATCGAACGCTAGATCCAGCACGCCATTCTACATGAGAACGCACAGCTCATTAGTATTGCGACGGCCATGCTAGAACGTAGTATTGATGCATAGGCACGCAAAGCGTACACGGTGACCCTGGAGCGTCATGATCTTGTTGGCTTTCTTGAACAACCCGTTCTTCTCGCGCGTGATCTCCAAAATGCGCACCTCGGGCGTGTAGGCGGCCACGGCCAGGAAGCGGTTGTCCTTGGAGCCCACGCAGTGGTAGTTGGCCACCTGGTTCGTGTTCACGACCTGCAGCAGCTTCCCGCTCAGGCTCCAGAACTTCACGTCCGTGTCGGCCCCTCCGGCGCACGTGATGAGCGTCGCCCACTGGTTGTTTTATGTGTGTGTGTCATTACAATAGCAGTGGGCAGTGTCAGTACAATAAACATGAGGGTATCCATACATGGATAGAGAATGGCCTGAAGGCGCGTACGTTGCCGATGTCGTTCATGAGTACCGAGTGCACGTCCGTCTTGTGTGCGACCGGAAACTCGGCCACGAGCTCAGGCTTGACGCGCAGTTTTTCTGTAAATATGCATCAACATATTCACATACAAGATAAGCTCTTCGCAAATCTAGCACACATGGTCACGAGGCGCTTGGCAAGCACAGAGATCACACGTACGATACATCTTGAGCTGGCCGCCCTCGGTCACGACCACGAGCGTTTTCCCGTCGCAACTGAATGTCATGGCCGTCACGTGGTCGTACTCGATCGTGATCTGTTGCGGCCGCGCGTTCTTGTCGTGCAGCGTCTCGCGCAGGTATAGGCGGATCGTGCGGTCCGTGCTCGCGGTCGCGATGAAGCGGCCATTGGGGCTGTACGCCGCGGCTGTGACCGCGTACTTGTGGCCGCGCAGTACGTGCAGATTCAGTGGATGCTCGGGCACCAAGGAGGCGGTGTCGCTGTCCCCCGCGTGGCCTTGCTTCTTCTTCTCGGCGATCGCGTCCACTTTCTTGGCCTTGGCCTTGGGCTTCTTGGCGGCTGCGGCACGCTCGGCGTTCTGCTCCGCGACCTTCTGCTTGAGTCGCTGCGCGTCCAGTAGCTGCTGCTTCTTGGGTTGCTCCACGAGGAAGAAGTAGAGCGCGCCCGCCGCCACGAGTACGAGCGCCAGCACCACGGTCTCCACTTCCACCATTTTGAGATTTGCGAGCCAGAAAAGTGTGACGGGTATCTTGTTGAAAGGGGACGCGTGGAATACTATAAACCTCTGTCAAGAAGCATTTACCTTCTTAATCTGTCATACATCTTAAAAACATGCAAAGAAACTCATGCTTCCACATTATTCTATGATTCAAACAGCAGAATGGTAGAAACATGGCAGAGGAGGTCCGGCTAGCAGGGGAGGAAGTAAATCGATGATTCCACCTCTTACAAATAAAATGAATGCAAAATGTGGAATCATCTGCAAGCATCAAAACTAGTGTTCACGTCAACAGTCCAGCTTCAAAGAGTGCTCGGCGCTCTTCAAGTACCTTTGTAAACATATACTCGTATCAAATCTACTCTGCACAGCGCTAAAACAATAGCAAACACACCCATCGATATGCATACCCCGTTCAAGTCGATCCCTAGCTCTCAAAACAAAACACACCAACATCTGAGTCAGGTTCACCGTCACTGCCACGCCACAACACCAAAAGCTCATTTCCGAATTGGCGTCCGCAAGCACCGGACTCCTTCCTTCCAACAAACCCCTCATCTCCATCAACATGCAGCTCTCTGAGGTCGTGGGTATCGTCACGGGCGCGGCCGCGGGCTTCGGCAAGGGATTCGCGGAGGCGATCCTCAAGGCAGGCGGCAAGGTGCTCATCACGGACGTGGACGTGCACGAACTGCAGAGCACGGGCAAAGCGTTCCAGGCCAAATTCGGCGCCAAAAACGTCGCGTGGCTGCGCCAGAACGTGACCGACAGCGGCTCTTTCCACGAAGCCTTCGACTACGCGATCTCCTACTTCGGCACGAAGGTCAACGTGCTCGTCAACAACGCCGGTATCGCCGGCGACATGAGCTACTGCGACGACGGCGCGCCGCGCAACTGGGAGCGCGTCATCGACATCGACCTGACGGCGGTGACGCGTGGCACGCAGGTGGCGATCGACTACTTCAAGAAGCTGCCGAAGGGTCAGGAGGGCGTGATCGCGAACCTCGCGTCGCTCGCGGGCTTGAACGCCGTGCCGTTCTCGCCAGAGTACGCGGCAGCCAAGGCTGGTGTGGTCGGCCTCACGCGCTCGCTATACCCTTTGAAGACGAGTCACAACATCCGCTGCTTCGCGCTCGCGCCGGGCTTCACGGACACGGCCATGGGTCGCCTCGCGACGCAGACCGTGCCCGAGTATACGGGCGAGCAGGGCGGTCTCATGCAGGTCTCGGACGTCGTCGACGCGTTTGTAGCGGGCGTACAGGAGCCAGACAACGCCGGTCGCGTGCTGCGCATCGTCAAGGGCAAGCGCGGGTACTACAAGTTCGCCGGCGACAAACAGCTCTTCCCTAACTCCAAGCTTTAAATGGTGAGTTGGCGAATCAGATAGCGCGTATGGTGCGTGCATGTGTGCGTTGGTTGTGCAGGAAACAAACACAAAACCCAGTAATAGCAACCCGTTGAATGTCATCCTGAGCAATGCTACTGCCGTGGTGCTCCGGCGCGTTCATACTACTACGGCGATGGAGCCTTTGACTTGGTTGTTCCGGGAGGTGGCCGGCGCATTACTCAGCAGTGACGTGTTGCACAACCTGGACAGCATCCATACATCGTCTGATGATTACCTTTGAAATTCGATATTATTTCTAATTTTGTTCCACAAACCACAGGATAGCCTTTCTATTGACTTCAACTATACATATCCTCTAAAAAATAATGCGTAGCTCCTCAACTGATACCTGCCACTTGAACCTGCCGCTCGAAAATGCGCACGTAAAACGAAATGAAACTCAGTCGCGACTGACGGTCACTTCAGAATCCGCCAGCAACTACAGCAACAACACGCGCCTCATGGAGCTCTCGCAGGTAGTCGGAATCGTCACGGGCGGTGCCGCGGGGCTCGGCCAGGGCTTCGCGGCCGCCATTCTGGCGGGCGGCGGCAAGGTCGTGATCACGGACATCAACGCAGCGCAGCTCGAGGCAACGGGCAAGGCCTTCCAGGCGCGCTACGGCCACAAGCACGTCGCGTGGGTGCGCCAGAATGTGACCGAGCCCGACAGCTTCCACCGTGTGTTTGACTTCGCGACCAAGTTCTTCGACGGACCGGTTAACCTCCTGGTGAACAACGCGGGTATCGCCGGTGACCTGACTTTCCTCGACGACGGCGCCCCGCGCAACTGGGAGAGCGTGATCGCGATTGACCTCACGGCCGTCGTGCGCGGCTCGCAGGTGGCCATCGACTTCTTCAAGAAGCTGCCGAGCGGTAAGGAGGGTGTGATTGTCAACATCGCCAGCCTTGCGGGCTTGAACGCCGTACCGTTCTCGCCAGAATATGGCGCCGCCAAGTCCGGCGTCGTGGGTCTCACGCGCTCGCTGTACCCGCTCAAGACGAGCCACAATATCCGCGCCGTGGCGCTCTGCCCGGGTTTCGCCAAGACCGCCATGGGCAAGCTTGCGACCGAGCAGACGCCCGACTACATCGCACAGATGGGCGGCGTGATGGAGATCGAGGATGTCGTGAACGCGTTCAAGGCCGCACTAAAGGAGCCCGATAATGCTGGCCGTGTGCTGCGCATCGTCCAGGGCAAGACCAGCTACTACAAGTTCGCCGGCGACAAGCAGCTCTTCCCCAACTCCAAGCTCTGAGCTCGATTGCGCTGTCCTGCCAGGCAAATGCCATAGAGAGTTCATTCAGCTCAGTAGCTTCATCCAGCCGGATGGTGGACCCAAGAGACTCGATGGCTTTCCACTCTCCTCGGTTATCAAAATACTGAATGCTTATAACTTGCTTATCTCCCTAGCTCTTTCTCTCTCTCCTGTTTGCTTGTTTGTATATATTTCTGTCAGTGTAGAGTGTGTCGCTTCGCACTCTCTGTCTTTGCCTGCCTACCTGCCTCCTCTGTTCTCCTGTCCTCTTCTCAATCGTTAGAAACCACGTAAGAAGTGCCTAGAAGTCCGCGAACGGATCCTTGCCGTTATAGACCGGCACGATTGCGTCTTCGCACGAGTCCGGGTACGGGTCGAAGTTGGACGTGTCGCTCGCTGTTGTCACGCGCGGGATGATCGGCGCCGCTCCTTTGCGCGCGAGCAGGTCCTCAAAGCTCACGCCTGAGAAGAACTTGTGCTTCTTGATGTCCTCGACACCGTTCTTCAGACAGCCGTAGCGCTTCGTGAGGTCCGCTGTGAGCAGGCGCTTGATAAGCGCCTTGGCGTTGCGGTCGAAGAAACGCGGGAAGTTGAGCTTGCCCGAGAGAATCTGCTGGTAGATGCCCATGGGGTCGTCGTCGCAGAAAGGGGGCTGGCCCGCGAGCATCTCAAAGAGCAAGATGCCGAGCGTCCACCAGTCAACACCCTTACCGTGGCCTTTGTTGAGCAAGACCTCGGGCGCAATGTACTCGGGCGTGCCGCACAGCGTGTAGGTCTTGAAGGCCACGCGCTTGGCGAAGCCAAAGTCCGTGATCTTGATGTATCCTTCCGAGTCAAGCAGCAGGTTCTCGGGCTTGAGGTCGCGGTAGATGAAGTCCTGTGCGTGCATGTACTCGAAGATCGCGACGACCTGCGCGGCGTAGAACTTGGCGGCGTTGTTGTCAAAGCGCCCGGCTTTCCGTAAGTGCGTGAAGAACTCGCCGCCGATGACGTATTCGAGCACCATGTAAAGGTACTTGGCGTCCTGGAACGTGCCCGCGAGGTTCACGATGAACGGGTGGTCGAGGCAGAGCAGGATCGACTTCTCCGACAGCATGTGCTCCACCTAAAGAGATATGCGAATGAGCGACCATGGCTCCCATACCATGCACGACACAGGTTCGTATAACGAATCAGTACCTGTTGTAAGCGAATGATCTCGGCCTTCTTCAGGATCTTGATCGCCCAGTACGTCGTTGTAGCCTAAAGGACACACAATGCAACATCGCCGCAGAGGTGGTGAGGTGAGGCTTGAAACTCACTGTGTGAATCGCACTCCTCCATGACAAAACACACCTTATGAGTCGCGAAGCGCACGCGCCCGAAAGAGCCCGTGCCGAGGGTCACGCCCATGTCGAACTGCGAGCCGTCGAGCGCCGCCTGGAACTTGTTGGACTTGGCGGGCGGAGCCCCACCTGCTGTAGTCGCCATCGTCTATTGGTTTCCTCTTCTTCTCGCTGCTGCTGTGCGTCCCCCCGCTCACTCGTCGAGCTTGGCGTGAGTACTTTGGACCGGAGAGGCGCGCGCGCGAGCTGCTGTTCTGCTCAGGGCGTCGCTCCGCAGTCAGTCAGTCAGTCAGGAGAGAGGCTCTTGTCTTCGGTGAGTGAGCGCGCGTCGGTTTCTCGTTTTGCTGCGTCTGCCTGCCTGCCGCAACTTCTTCCAAGAGCGAAATGAAGGACCCGACCGACGCCTGCTGAGAGCTTCCGCGGATGCGGTGGAGAGGGCATTTATAAATAGCCGCACCAGCAGGTCACTCGTCGGCCAGGGGAGAATTTCTTTGCGGAGCAACACGCTTATCTACCAGGCAAATAAATACTCAGGACGCGCTCGCTTGAAAGATCACTTCTAAATGCGGCTTCCTGCTCTATCGTTAGAGGTACAACTGCGCGGAAGTTACGACTGTGAAGGTGGTTGGTTATCTGGCGTCGATGCTTTCATAGAGAAGCCAGTGTATTACTTAGGTGGAAGAAGCGATTAGAGGACTTCTTCACTTGCCATGGACGGTCTGGAAAGACTGCAAGTGATATGTTTAGCGTGCTTGGTGGCGCGAACTATTCTGAACAGGAAGCGCCCATAGATCAGATGCTGAATACGTACTGAGCTCTGCGACTCGAGTGCGAATAGGTTCACCCTTTCAGCTGCGGATCGAGACAACCTGCTGCGCGCCAAGTACTGTACGTACACGGTCACGCTCGCTTGCTTTCGATAGCGAAGCGACTGCTGCGGCTTGAAGGTGGATGCATCGGATGCTTCAAATACACAGGTTGTCCTAAAGGCTGCCTGCAACGTAGAGAAAGACATTCGACTTCTACAATACAGCTGGCTAGCAGGACACTTCTGTCGCTAGCAGCATGGACGCTAAAGTGTCAAAGGTGCTGTTGGGAGCTGCTCGATCGTGCGGCTCTTGGATCTATACCGTACCATGATTGATTTCACGATGCCAGCAATTGCGTTATGATTTCTTTATGATTGTTTTTTATACTGTTTAGTGGCTGAAATCACAGCTCTTGCATCACCCGTTTCAGCGAATGAAAGAGCTGCTTTTAGATTTCACTACAGTTCACAATATGTTATTAGACAACGCCCCCTTTCGCCAGGACAACTGAACAGTGAGTGAACACTGGGAACAAAAAGCGCAATCAATCATGGAGGACAACAACAAGCGGAGCAGAATGACGCGACCGGTGTCCGCATCGACGCTGCGCCCCACACGCCTGCTGCTGCTGATGGTGGTATCGACCTTGCTGCTGAGCGTCACGTTCCCGAAATGTGCAGCCATGGAGCAGCCGCCACGCGCGCTTGCGGCCGCGACATCCAAGACGCAGCTGCTGCCGGACGAGGCGGCGTTCGCGACCTTCTACTACGACCACGGCGACGACAGCGACGCGCTCTTCCTCGCGATGCGCGTGATGATGAAGTCGGTCAAGGAGTCGAAGACTGTGTTCCGCAAGCTTGTGCTCGTGCCGAAAGACGGCATGAGCTTCGCCAAGGCGCAGATCCTCAAGCAAGACGACCCGGAGATCGAGATCGTGCGCACCGGTGTGCCGAACGTGTTCCTGCACGCGAGTATCACGGACCACCGCGCGCAGCTGCTGCACATGCGCAACAAGCTCGTGATCTGGGACGACCCGGTCATCTCGAAACTCAAGCGCGTCGTGTACCTGGACCCGGAGAACCTCGTGCTGCGCAACCTGGACGAGATCTTCGCGTGCACGCAGTTCTGCGCCGTGGACAACGGCCAGTCGGTCGTGTACTCGAACAGCCTGCTCGTGATCTCACCCGAGAGCATCGCGGCGCGCAACCTGTACTCGGACGCGATCGACAGCTTCATGATCTCCGGCCGCGAGTACAACTACGTGGGCATCACGCAGGGCTTCCTGCCGGGTCTCTTTGAAGCGTTCGAAGAAAGCCCGCTGTACTACTTCGAAGAAGACGACGACGACGCGGCCGACGGTGAGAGCAAGTATTCGTCGTCTGCGACGAATGCCGAGTCGGTCGTGCACCGCCTGCCGTTCTACTACAGTATCAACCACATGGTGTTCTACGAGCGCATGAACTGGGACCTGTACAAGTGCAAGGACAAGAATACGACGGCGGGGAGCATCCCTGGCCCGCTGCTCAGCTACAAGTACAGCGGCGCGACTGTGAAGCCGTGGTTCTGGCTGCCATACACGTACTTCCAGGTGTTCTGGCACTGGCAGGCGTACCGCGACTTGCTGAATGAAGATCACCTCGGCTTCTTCATCGCCAAATTCGTGTCGCTGACCGTCATCTTCTCGTTCGTGTGGTTCTTCTACGTCGCGCTCTGTCTGCGCCTGCACAGCGAACCGAATGGACGTCCTCGTCGGTTGTCGAGCTGGGGACTGCCGGCGCCAGGCAACGCGCAGCCGATCTCCATGGACATCTTCAACTCGAAGGCCATGCGCAAGGCGTGCCAGATCTCGTGCAGCATCCTGTACGCCGTGTCGTCGACGCCGATCCTGTCCGGCTTCGTGCTGGTGCTCGTCACGATGATGGGCAGCATCTTCTCCGTGCCGGCTCTCATGCACCCTCGCTATGCCTGCAAGCTGTGGTGGTACCTGTACAACCTGCTGATGATGACTGCGCTGCTGGTGTTTGACATCGCGTACAAGTTCCGCACGATGCAGTGGAAGAAAACCGAAGTGCCGTCAAGTACCGTGCTGCTGCTCGACAGTCTCGTGAGCTGCGCCAAGCAGCTACCCGTGCTCGTGATCATGCAGTTTGCGTTCCTCTACGTGGTTGGACGCACGGACCTGTTCATGAACCCAGTGCTGCGCCCCATCGTGACTTTCTCGCTGCTCGCAGCTGTCGGCTTCGTGCAGTTGCGCATTCTATCGAAAGAGATGGAGCGCGTGTCGAGGAAGTAGGTTAACGTATTCCGTAGAGAGACGCCAATTTGAGGCAGCCTGGGCGGCAGACCCGCATGGCATGCGATACTCTTTTAGACAACAAAAGAAGAGCTTAGATAGATTTAAGAAAGGATAATGAGATGGCGAGCGTGGCCGTGGCGTTACGCTTCTCTTCCTCTCAATAATCGGATCTTCGCTGTTTCTTCTGGAAGCAACACACACAGACATCAGAGGCAGACAGGAACATAAACACACATACATATAGTCTACGATGAGTCCTCTGCTCTTCTTTCCTAGACGGATAGAGACACGAGAAAGCACACAAGCAGAGGAAAACGGACCTGACTGACCTGCTGATCCTGTTGGGGGAGCGGCTGCTTGCCCGTGAATGTACGCTCATTGGTCGTCGTTGTTGCCGCTGCTGATTGTGTAGACGATGCACTTGTTGCGTCTTTCCGCAAGTCTTTGACGACGGCAGCCAGCGCCTCGGGGTTCACGCCCTTCTGGATGAGCGCCATGAGGATCGCGAGCGTCTCGCGGTCCAGTCCCGTGTTCAGCAGTCGCGAGAGCTCGTACACAGCTATACAGGTACATCCCACGTACACACAAGCAGAAGCCGCCATTAGTATCACAGTAAGGTATTCAAGCAGCACATGTACACACATATACACGTACTCTCCATGACTTCGCTGCGCGTGGCGGTCACGCCGCCGCCGCTCTCGTTCGCGCCACTGCTCATCGTTCGCTTGGCTTTCTAGTGTGTGAGTGCGGAATTGGTCAAAAAGCGCAATCAGATTTGAGAGGGGAAACCTTGCAATCGGTTTTAAGAGGAGAAACTTCAACCTTCTTCAAACTGCAGCAACATCGAGAGCGACCGACGGAGAGAAGATGACCGAGATGCTGACGCTCTTCTGCGTGCGTGTGGGTGTCGCTGGCGACCTTGTCCCCGTGGATCTTCATGCAGATGCCACTGTCGGCCACCTGAAGGACGCGATTAAGAACAGAAAGAGGCAGCGATCAGGTGTGACGCGAACCAGTTGGAGGTCTTTCTCGCCAAGGACAGTGCGCGGCTGAGTGATGGCAACGAGATTGTACAGCAGCTCATGAAAAGGATTGTGACTGCTCAAGACAGCCAGCAGATGATCAATGAATGGCCGATGATGGCGACGTGGAGCATTACCGAGCGGCTCGCTGAAAATCGCACTCCACCGCCCGGGTGAAGGCAGCTGCATGTGCTCGTAGTCGTTCCCAAACAAGATGATGCGCTGATGTTCTCGGACCAAGGGAAGCTCTGCATAGATCAGTTGTACTTGAAGCTCTCAGCAGTCGAAGAGCGCAACGACTGGCTCGACTTCACCACTATTAGCCCAGTAACACCTGGTAAGCGACTGTACATCCGCGCTGCGTACATGATCATCGCCGACGCGGCGCTATCAAGCGTACATTCAGGACAGGTCAAGCACGTTTTTGTCACTGGCACGGCAGGCATTGACAAGTCGATTTTCCTCTTCTACGTGTTGTAGAGACTGGACAAGGAGAGGGAGTGCGTGCTGTTTGTTACAGGTGCCATCAATTTACTTCGATGGTGACATGATTTGGGAGTGCCGCCGGCTCTGATGTCGCTCTCCGTCGCTGCTGCCGCGTTCGCCGTTAACGTTGTCGCGACGGCCATCGCGCAGACACCGACCTGCAACACACGGTTGAAGCAGGCAGGGCCGAATAAAGCTCTCACAAGCGCTGTACTCGTCAGAGTCGTGGAAAGGGTCTTTGGGAGAAAGATTCAAGTCCCTGATGTCGTCGTGAAGTCCAAGCCGTACGTGCTCGCAACAATGTTACCGTAGCGTTGACCGAAGCTTTCGAACCAAACGTAGTTTGCCCCACTGTCTGCTGCTGGTTTACATTTCCAGCAAAGGCTTTGTCGCCTTTTGCTGAACTAGGTTGCCGCACCATCGATCGTTAGCGTGCGCCACCGTGGAGTGCGCAAGGAGGTAGAAGTAGTTGCGCTCGCCAATTGAACGCAACATACCAAGTCTTGACAGCAGAGCGTAGTGAGTCCATACCAAACGGTTGACAACGGTGGTGGTGGGCTACTTTCGTTTCTATCCCATTAGCACTCGCCAGGGCTTCGACGTATCTGTCTTCGTTCAGCATTGCCAGCCACTGCTCTAAGTCGCCATCACCAGCAAGCTTACAAGATGTGAGCTTTGAAGTAGACTTCGTTATACGCTGCTGCCAGCTTGAGCTCTTGTGTCGCTCTCCGTCGCTTCTTGGCCGCTGCTGCGGCGTTCGAGCCCACTATTGCCGTAATGACAAATGCGTAGTTAACGATCAAAAACCGTCGCATTGCACGTGTTGTATCGCGCGGAGCCACGAAAAGCGCCAAGATCGCGAAAACAGCAGCGCTGATCACCACGAAGAATTGGAAAGGGCCTTGGGGCTCCCAGGAAAGACAAGGAGGGGCAACTGACAAGCTCACAGAGCTAAGCGATCGAAATCACAATTCCAACGAAGTCGAGTAAGCCCATTGCGCAAACCGCCGCTCCGATTCGGCTGTCTCGGGACTTCTCATGAGCTTTCGCTGGCCTTGCTGGATGGATGGCGGCTTGGGTGTCGCATTGAGAAATGTTGGTCCGAGATTCTCAGCATGTTGGGTCAAAAGCACCGAGGCTTTTCCTAGAAATGGGCCATTCGTGCGAATTAAGCGGCTGATTGATGGGAAGCTATTGCTTTAATACAGTACTGCACTTCAGATTCTCTGCAGCATGAGCCACATCATTGATCGGAAATTGGTTCGACTTTGTCCCACTCGCTCACTACCACCTTCTTTACCAGCCTGGCTCACGAACTTTCCAAGACCACGCGGCCAGTAGCTGGCAGCCCAGCGCACTTCCCAACAGCACGTTGGAGTAAGCCATGCGTCTCGACCACTCTTCCGTGTACTTTTGGAACATCTCGCGGTTCTCAGCGTACGGACTCGGGCTTCTCATGTGCTCTTCGTCGACCACTGGGGTCGTTCGATGCAGCTGATCGCCACACCAGGCGTCCATGTCACTCGACTGGACGCAGTCGTCAAGGAATGCATAGATCGCACCCGCCTCGATCTCCTTGTCTCCAGGGGCGTCACCATCGTCGAGATGCGCTCGTCCCATGGCTTCGCCAATCACCTGGCGACAACGCATCCAGATTGCCAGCACAGCGACGTCAGTCGTACTCTCCGAGATATTTAGAGCCACAATGTCGTTCCCACGGATGAGCCTCGAAAGCTTGTCCTGAGGACCGTCGAGACACACACGCAGTGCCTTCGAGTCGCAGTAGTAAGTATTGAACTTGACCGCGAACTGAGGCTCGAACGCCAACCGCTTGGCTGTCTGCGAGGCGCTCAGTGCATTCCCAACCACAAGCAGCACCAAGTAGACCCCACAGGAGATGTAGAGCATCCAGCGCGTGGCGCGCGACGCGCCACCCCACATGGCTCCGATGACCCAATGGAGCTGCAGCGGGATGAGCACGGAGAGCGTCGTGCTCCAGGTCGTGTACGGCGTCACGGACATGGGTTTGAACGCGTAGCGCCGATGCATGACTTGCGCGTCAACAAAGAATGGCACGATGACGTACCAGGTGATCGCGAGAGAGAGCGCGCAGACGCCCAGTGAGATGGACCAGCCGCTCGAGCCCAGACAGCTCAGGTCGGTGCGCTGGACCCAGTGAAAGCACCGGTCGTCGTGCTGATGCTGAATGGATACGGTGAGTGAGCCGTCATCTTCTTGTTGTGGTTGTTTCTCGCTCGTGAGCGTGTACGCGGCCACGGTGGCCGTGTGGCCCGCCTTGCAGCAGGGCATAGCAGTCAGTCTGGGACTGGAGCTTCTCTTAGTTGAAAGGCAAATCCGAGAGTGATGAGCCTCGACCGTTCTTCCCGTGATGACAAATCCATTCAGGTGAATATGGAACGACGGAACAAAAATAAAACAGAGTAGTCTACTAAATTGATATATACTTCTGAGCGCTACATACTACGTGACATAGACTTCTTTCTCACTTGCAATAATTTATGTGTACTTGATGTTCCTTATTTCTATATTTTTCAAATTGGCAACCTCTTGAATCGTGGAAGGATGCGTTTCCATGAAAGGTCGCCTGTCGACTGGGGTGAAATGTACCTATCGAACATAGGTACAGAAGCAAAACTTTTGATTCTCGCGAAAGAAAGCAAGCGAAGTCGGCTTCCTGGAAACACCGCTTCTCCCCAGCGCAGCTCCGGTACGAGTTTGCTGGGCGAAAGATCAAAAAGTACCCAGTGAAGTCGGTATTTCTCATGATCACCGCTTCGCTCCACCTTTGAGCTTACGCAGACCAAATGTTTGGCCAAGTTGGCATGATCAAGGGTGACAAGAAATGTCCACATGCCTGAAAGCGCATGCCCCAATATTGGTCCAAGTGGAAGCAAACCAGGCCAGGAAGTTGCTGAGATCTGGTCACCACCAGCTGCGCTTGAGGTCTTCTGGGTCGTCTTGAAGGAGCTTGTCGTCTGCTGCGGCGTCCGCGGTTGCAGTCACTTCGTTACTGCCGGACTTGCGCCACAACATCCACCATCACCACCAACTCATCTTTCTGCGTGGGATTCCTGTTCAGATTCGATGGCTTGGGCTGCGATTGGTGTTGCTGACGTTGATTGAAAATGAGGCGTGAGGCGAGCAAAAGGGAATCGCGAGCCGCAGGACAGGCTTCGATTAGAACCGGATTTGCGTTTCTTCTCACTGACAAAATGGAAAGTGGATATATTTTTGCATAAACGGGACATACATGAGTCTGTGTTCGGCTAAATACGGTTGTTCTCAGAGGTGCTTTCATCACCACGAGAACATGGGACCACGAGCACGAGACCGAGAATGCCCCTTGTGGTTATATTCATTGGTGGTCCTATGCGCGTAGATGTAAGGGAGTCGTAAAGGGAATTAAATGGTGCGCGCACTCGTATTCGCTCACGTGAGCAGTTTTTTTTCTCAACTATCGCACTCAATCCGCTCCACTCAGTGTCCTCTCGGTCGGTGCTGACGTGCGTCACGTAGGTTTTCAATCGGTTTGCCACTAGTGTGTGGTGATCGCAGGTTCGCTGCCTTACCAGCCGTTGGGGTCAAAGTGGTTGTTGATCTTGTACGACCAGGCGCCGAGCATCAAGCAGCCAATCGACGTCCCGAACAGCACGTTCGAGTAGAAGAGGCGTCTCGCCCACTCCTTCGTGAACTTGTGGAGCATCGCAACGTTTGCAGCGAACGGCGCAGGAAGCGAGCGCTGCTCTTCGTCCGAGAGCTCAGTCGTCCTGTGCAGAAGGTTGCCGCACCAGGTGTCCATTTCGCTCGACCGGCCGCTGTCGTCCAGAAACTTGTAGATCGGTCCAACCTCGAGCTCTTTCTCGCTCGAGCTGTCGCCTTCGTCGTGGTGCGCGCGCGCCATGGTGGCCACGATCACCTTCCTGCATCGACTCCAGACTGCAATTGCAGCCTGGTCGCTGGTCGCGTTCGCTGGAGCCTCAGCCAACGTCGTCCCGTTGCCGCGCATGATCACCAGCAGGTCGCTCGTCGAGTCTTCAAGGCACAACTCCAGCGTTCGGGACTCACAATAGTACGAGTTGAACTTGACCGCGAACTCGGGCGCGAGCGCCAGACGCGTCTCAACCTGACCGGCGCCCAGCGAGTTGCCGATGATGAGCAGGATCGCGTAGATCACGGCCGTCGAGTATATGAACCAGCGCACGATGCGTTCCGGTCCAGCACATATCCAAACCATAGACCACATCACGATGAACGGTAGTACGATGAGCATCGCCGTGCCAAAGCCGTCGTATCCGGATTGCGACGGCGCGTCGAAGGCGTACTTGGAGTGCATCGTGTCCGTGTCCACGAAGAACGGCACGTAAACGTACCAGGCGATCACAAGCGACGACGACGCGAGCAGAAGCGGTATGGACCACCAGAAGGAGCCCAAGCAGCGCAGCCGCTTGAAGTCGAAGGTCATACCAGCCCAAGCGCTGCTCACGCGCTCGCGAAGGCTCCTGCGAGGGATACCGGCGGGCTCTTGGAGCTTCTTCTCGTCGGTTAGCGCGTAGGCCACGGCTGTAGCCGAGTCGTCCGAGTCGCAAATGGCCATGGTCGTGTGGCTGGTTTGTTGTGTTGTGCTGGAGACTTGTCAAATAGGAGAGTGATGAGAAGAAGGGTGAACCGCAGTGAAGGCTGATCCTAACGAGAGGATGGACGCCGACACTTTGGCTCTGAACCCATCGGGTTATTAGTGCGAGAGAAATAAGGAGTGTATCCAGCGAAGTGGGTATATTTTGCTCCTTCTGCGGAGATTCGCTTGGATACTTTAAAAACACAATGGAGGCAACTGCTGCGACATATTTTGATATACGCAATAGAGTTAATCAAGTCAGGTTGAGTATACTACAGTACGAAAAACAAGCTTGTCCGGTAAAACAATTTTGTATACGACCATTTGCATGTCACATTAGCTGTCAGTAAAAATTGCAACCAGATTTTATTTACCACTCACTCATTCACTCATCGACCCGACTCGCCAGTTCGTGTCAACAGTTCGACACGCATTACCAAGCGCACACGAGAACCAAGTGTACCATGAAGAACTGCGAGCTGACGATGGACCGAGACGTGAATGCTGCGCGCGACGTCTTCCTCGAACACTTACTCATCTGGGCTCCTCGAATCCGGGTGCCCGGAGATGCCTACTCCGAGGTTGTCAGGTGCTCTGCGTTTACGTAGTGTATCGACCCGAAACAAAAAACAGAAGATCGTGAACGAATCATGTTGGTACTTTGGTATCTCATGGTAAGTTGGCGACCTTCTGAGGCGAGCGAAAGCGTCAACCAATCTCTTTGCAACAATCTGAAAAGAGTTGACTACTTCAGTCCATGCAGCGTATCGTGCATGTCCGCTGCTGGTTTGCCTTCTCGCGCACTTTCCAAAGCCAGTCCCGTATACTTTGAACCCATCGCTTACTTCTCAGCGTACGAACTCGGAGGTTTTAGGTTTTAGGAGCTCTTCATCAGTCAGTAGGGCTGAAGTGAGAATACTCCAAAGTGGGTATAATAGTGCAAGTACTCTCGCTCATCATATGATGGCAAACGGCCAGCAGCAGCGCCCACCTCCCGTTTGATATGGTGTCAGATCCGTCGGTCAGATACTGTCGTGTGGTACTCAGCACAGCATGTCTGAAGATCAGTCAGGCTCTACCACAGCCCAAAGGTATCCACTCTGTATGGTTCTTGATTTGTGCAACTTCTTGTTTACTGCTGATCTTGATCTACTCCCACACCACATGAGCTACGTCTCGTGCGTGTACCCACGTGCAATCCCCGTCGCGCCCATGACAGCGGCATGTGCAGGTGTCTCGCCGATGCGCGGCTCGAGTCCCTGGTACTCGCGCGTGGCCAGGTACTCACCCGCCTCACTACGGTACTCCACCAGATCCGAGTTCTCGTTCTTGACCATAAGTGCTGTCGACGATACACTGGCGTCCACATCCGTATTACCTGTGATGGCACGTACAGAGCTCTTGTAGGTGCCTGTGATGAGCGAGAAGTAGGGCTTGTCGTCCTCACTCTCGTGGCCGCTGCCGTTCTCGGCCGCTTCGTCATCGAGCGCCTGCGAGGTCTTGGCGATCGCGGGGAGCACTTCGCGGAAGTCGGTCTTGTACTCGCCCGTCCATTCGTCCGAGCTCGAGAGCGCGAGCTGGAGTTCGTAGGGCGTCACAATGGGCTTGTAGAACTCCTTGCTGTCCATGAGCGTGTTCTGCTGACACGCCACGAGCACGAACGCGTCGATTTCGGCGTAGTTGGCGAGCTTGGGCACGTTCACCTTGCCGACTACGAACAAGTACGACTTGCGGCCGCTCTTCTTGATAAGCTTCTGCAAACTCTGGACGACGTCCAGGTACTTGGAAACGCCCAGCGTGCCCATGAGGATGCCGTAGATCTGCGCTTCCTTGGCCTGCTGCACGAGGAAGTACCGTCGCATGAGCGCGCGGTTGACGCTCGCACCCTCTTTGCGCACGCGCTGCTCATTGGCGTCGTAGGAATAGCACTCGAGCGCGCTGTGGCGCAGCAGGATACTTGTGAGGTGTGGCGACTCGTGGCCAATGTACACGATCGCGTGCTTGTCAGGCGTGATACCCTCGGTCGCAGCATTGTCACTGGCGAGCGTGACTGCTTGGCCACCAATGAACACTCTTGTTGTCTCTTCTGAGTCTGTTGTTGTCGGCTTGCTAGGGTCGTAGAACGTCGTCATGTCGCCTGGCAGCAGCTTACGCTCGACGCCCAGTCGCTCCTGCAGCTGTGTGAAGATCGCGGACGTTGCGTGGCGATAGCTAGGCTCATATAGCAGCACTACGGCCTTCTCCGGGGTGATTGCACTTGAAATATGGGCCGCCAGCGCATCCACACAGCTGTCGACGTCGATATGCGCGTTGCCAAAGACGTAGACGACCGGGATCTTGGACGTCGCGCTCAAGCACGTGCGCCCGTAGTGCACGATGCAGTCCGCGAACAGGTGCTGCGCCGCCACTTCGTCCACGCAGCAGCTGCCGTAGGACGTGTCGCCGAGGATGAAGATGCGCTCGTAGGCGTTCTCGAGTCCATTCTGCAATGGAGAAACATACGCCATATCACACAACACACATCAGTCAGAACTCCAGGACCAGAATATGACTAGCAGCCATTACATAGCGATCTCTATACAAGAAAACAATGCACGGGACGTACCTTGAGCTCTTGCTGCACGCGCGGGGCATCCGGCAGCAGCGAGTCCGGGAACTGAAGCGCGATGTTGCGGTAGCCTCCCGCGCGGATCTGCGCGATCGTGCGCTGCGTCTCGTAGTACGCGAGGATGTCCACATCGGACGCGCGCACGCCGTCCTGCTCCGCGACCTCCACGGTCGCTTGGATCGCGCGCGAGCCGTCGTCCGACTCGAACGCCAGCGCCACCGTCATGACGCTCTGTTTGCTTTGGCCAAGTGCCTTTTTGTTTCGTTTGTGCGCTTTGATGCGCAAGAGCAAATCATCATTGGTGCAACACTGATATTATATTATACAGTAAATTTGTGCAGTAATGCTACAAAATAATAGCACCTATGAAGGGGTATTAATTTAGGTAGTGGAATTGGGTGCGACTAATTACGATTCGGGTGGTGCAGTAGCCATTTTGAGTGGCAACAGCCAATTCAAGATCAGACTCGAAGGGTGAAGGTGACAGACATATCGGGTATTGGCGTTGGACTGCTGCGTGCTCTACTATCTCTTTTCTCTATGGCAGGCTTTTACTTTTGCTTTTGGTTGACGCAGCCCATTTACACAGAACTGCCTTCGCTGGCTCCCCCACGTCGACGCAGCGAAGCCATGCCGCTCGTGCTCGTCTCAGCGCGCTTCTCTGCCTCCTGGTATTCCTTGTTGATGCGCGAGCCCATGGTCTCACCCGCGGTGATACCCTCAGCGGCCTCAGCGAGCATGATCTTGAGCACTTGCTTTCCGTATCCCTCACTCGTGACGGGTGCGCTGCTGCCGAAGCCCACGGCGAGCGTGAGCTTGAGCTTCGGCAGACTCAGCACGACCTCGCGCTCGTCGATCGACGATACCGACGCCCCCTCAGCGAGGTCTTCCGTGACGCTGCCGTAGTACAACGCGAGCTGACGCGCGCCGTCGAAGCACTCCTCGTTGACAAACGTGATGAGGTTCAGACGCGCCTCGGCGTCCAGATACGCGACGTACTTGCTTGTGTCGTCGGAAAAGTAGAGCGAGATGAGGAGGAACATGTTGATGAGCTGCAATGAGACTGAGCTCGCCTGGGTCGCCGGAAACGTGTTGAACGCGAACTCGACGGTGATGAGCGAGTAGACCTTGAAGAGCAGCGGCATGTTGGTCTTCCAGAGCAGGTATGGCAGCGTCGGGTAGAACCACGAGTAGAACTGATAGTGCAGCGTGCGCGCAAACGCGATGCCGACAAAGTTCGACACGAAGAGTGACGTGACGACCACCTCGGACCGGATCGGGAACGGCTCGTAGATCGCCAGTGGCTTGTAGAAAACGGCGCGGAACGTGCCGATGATGTTGAAGTGCTTCTGCAGGAAGAGCACGAGGAAGAACAAGTGCGCACAGAGCAGCCCCAGCGCTAGCTGCTTGGTCACGAAGATGTCCTCGGGCAGGAACTTCCAGTTGACCGTCCACTCGTACGTGAACACGCGGCTGAGCTCGAACGCCTTGTGCAAGTAGTTGAACCAGTTGTGGCGCAGGAAGGGCAGACCCAGGATGATCTGTTTGCCATATACAGGGGAAGAAGACGGATGTTAGATAATTCACACAAAGCCTGCTGCTATGTGAACATGTGCATGTAGAGAGGGATATTTGTTTCTCTTACCTGGATGCCGGCGCAGATGAAGAGGTACCAGGCCGTGCGCAACACACCACACGACTGCAGCAGCAGGAAGAAGAGCGCGGGCGCGAACAGCAGCACGTTCATCTTGATCGACACGGCGAAGCTGAAAATCGCGCAGCCCATGCGCCACTTCTGGCGCGCAAACAAGTACACGGCGATGAAGAGCAGCATCATCGCGACGCCGTCGTTGAACAGACGCAGCATGTAGATTGAGTGCAGTCTTTTAGAGACGCACAGGAACACGACCGCCCATGGGGGCATCACGCGCGCGCGGTTATAGATCGCGAGCATCGTGGCGATCGTGATCAGATAGAAGCCCAAAAAGATGTACTGCGCGCGGCGGATGTTCGTGCCCGCGTCCGTGACGGTGTGCAGTACCGAGAAGACGTACAGGAATCCCGCAGGGTACACGAGCGGGCCCGTGTCGCCGCGGATATTGATGTAGTCGCGCTCGCCGGCCTTGAACGTCTCCACCTGCTGCATGTACGCGCGCCAGTCGATCTCCGTGTCTACAGGCAATGTGCACCATCATATGCACGTTCGTCAGTCACAGCTAATGCACATAGAGAGACAGGGAAGACAGTCAGTGTCCAAGCAACGTACAGGGGATGTGCTGGATGATGAAGTAGCCAAGCACGGCGTCCGCAAGCAGCAGAACGAGCGCGAGCCACTTGAAGTAGCGGTAGCTCCACATGAGGTCGTAGAGGAACGAGAGCACGCGGCTGTGGCGCAGTGTCGTCTTCACATCCTTGTCGATGCGCGTGGCGCGCGGCGCCGCCGTCCGCAGCTGCTTCTTGCTCGAGGAGCTCTTCGCCTTCGCCATCGCTGTCCTTGCTGTCGTGCTTGCGCTGCTTTTTCGAGACTGAAGACGTGGCAAATTCTGGGATCCGAAAGCTCACGCAAAATTTGGCTCTCGCTGGCTTTCAGGAGAGTCCCTGTCGGAAGTGATACTGTCGAACGTGATACTCGAGTGAATTGCAAGCTTCACACAACCATCCAGACTGCAAAAGTGCCCAGTAAACCTTTCATATGCGATTTCTGAACATGCGTGGTAACAACATTGCCCTGAGCCAGAGTGTTCATTGAGGGGCAGTCAAACCAAAAAGCATGGCACAACTCTCGCTCGACTCTCATTACCTACTAATGGCGCAGCAGACGCTTGTCCTCTTCCTCCTTGGAGATCTTCTCCTGCTCGAGCGTCTCCTTCGCGAGTCCGTAGCGCGCGTCGATCTTCCCGGCGATGGGTGCGACGAACTGGGGCGCGTCCTCGGCCTTCTTGGCGTACTTCAGAATCGCCTCGCGCGGATCCTCTTCACGGAAACTGCTCTTGATATGGGAGCTCATGAAGTACTGCGTGAACGTCGTGCTCCCGCTGATCTTGCCGCCCATACCCGGGCCCGTGATGGGCTTCTCGGGCGCCTTGGACTTAACTGGGTCCGAGCGGGTCTTGTGGAACTTGCGCTTGCGCGAGTCCTCATCGCGATACATGGGCAGCGAGTGCGGGTTGTGCACCTTGCCGAGACCATCAATGCGCGCGCCTGAGTCCTGGGATTGCACTTTGAGCTTCTTCGTCGCGCTCAGCAGCACGCCCTTAGTGCTCATCGCCGGGTTGTAGAACACGCGCACAGCGCCCGAAGAGCTGCCCACGAAGACCTGGTTGATGCCGTGGTGCCACTCGACGCACACAGCGCTCTCGTCCTCAGCCATGTCGATGCTCGCGATCGGTGCAATGAGCCCAGGCGTGTGGACGTCCAGGAACAACACCTTGCCGTGCTGGCTGTGACCGCGACGCACGCTCGTACCTGCAGCAAGGCACGTGCCGCTGGCGTTGAACGCGACGTTCGACGTCCCAAAGACGCCCTCAATGCTTGTGAAAGCCTTCACAGGCTGGCTGGTCTTGCGCAGGTCCCAGACTTTGACCGTGTCGTCCGAGCACGAGCGTGACGCGACAAACCGTCCATCAGCTGAGAACCGAATGCACGAGATGCCCATGTCGCCCGTGCCCTCAGCGTGTGCGTCGCGGATCGTGAGCGATGCGCCGGCGTAGGTCTTGCGCGGGTCGTAACACTGGATCTGGCCGTCCATCGTGCCACCAGCGACCAGCGTGCCGTCAAGGTTGTATCGACACGTCGTGACGCCGCAGCGTCGGCCGCGCTTGCTTTTGAACTTGAGCACCGTCGTGTTGATGAGCTTCTTGAACGTCTGCTTACCACCGAGGCTCCAGATGCGCACTGTCCCGTCGAGCGAGCTCGTGATCATCTGGTCGCGCAGCTTCGGGTGCCACGCGCCACCCGTCACCGTGTGCGTGTGGCCGTTCGTGTTGGCCATGTCCATGACGTACATATCGCCTTTCGCGAACTGGAGCTCTTCGACACCTTCACGAGAGAGCACCTTGGGCTGCGACGAGCCCGTGGCCGCGAGCAAACGGTCCCCCGATGGGCTGTAGCTCACAGCGATGACCGGGTGGCCGTCGTCCACTTCAATGTCGCGGAACGGACGCACGTGACGCGCCATGCCCGCGAAGTCCCAGAGCTTGGCGTGATAATCCATGGAGCCCGTAACGACGCGCGCCCCGGGGGCATCGACTGCAAGGCACGAGATCGCCTTTACGTGGCTCGAGAGGCTCACTTCGTGAGACATAGGAATGTTGTAGCGCGACGCAACGTCGTCCTTCGCGTCCTCGGCATCAACATCGTCCTCTTCATCGTCGGAATCACCTTCTGAGCCATCGCCATCGTCGTTCTCAGCTTGCTTCTTGTTTTTGTGGCTGGCATCCGCTTCGCTCATGGCGCCATCCGCCTCAGCGACTTCGTTCGCGTGTGTTTTGGCGGGCGCAGCGAGCATCTGCGCCGTCATCGCCGCGATCTCGGCTTCCCTCTAATATCAGTACAATATAATAGCCAACATGCACACACCACGAGTTAGTTCTTGTCTCCTGCTGCACAACGTAACGAGCGTATCCTCATACCCAAACGCATTAATGTTTGGGCGTACCTTTTTTCGTGCTTCCACTGCCGCATCCGCCGTCGCGTTCGCCTTTTGTTTGGTGCCGAAGCTCATCGGCAGCTGCTTCATGAGCTCCTCTTCGTCAGCAGCACCCGCTTCTTCTTTGGCGCTGCTCTTCTCTGCGCTAACATTGTTGTCCTCCTTCTCGGCGCCTGGGTTCCTGAAAATGTACACGCGCGTGCTGGCGCCAAAGCGGATTTCATCGCCGTCTGTACATCATAGGCATACACAACCCGCACAAATCGCATCAATACAGCGCATTCTACATAGTAACACTGTGCAGCTCTCCGTACACAATGCGCATTCCAACGCAGTACCTTTGAGCACGACTGACGTCTCGGCCTCGATCTCCTTCCCATTCACGAACGAGCCCTGCGCGGAGCCCAGGTCTAGCAGATTAATGCGTCCCTGCTTGTCGTGCACGAGCGCCGCGTGCTGCCGCGAGATGGACGGGTGCGGCATCTCGTAGTCGCAGATATCCTCACGCCGCCCGAGCACCGTGCACGCGCGCTCGCCCAGCGCCACTTGGTCCACGCGCTCGCCATCCTTGCGCACTTCGAGTTTTGCAAAGCGGTTCGCGCGCGTCGGTGTTGCAGCCCTAATGGACAAGCAACCGTCGCTGTTAGTCTGTTGTCAATAGAGATAGAGAAGGGTTCATGCAGAGAGACGCACAGGAACGCACCATTTCGGCTTCGAGAACGGCATCAGGGCTTCTTGCTGCTGGTGCCCCAATGTGCAGAGTTTTACGCCAAACCCTTTCAAATTTGATGGGGTTGCCTTTGACATGCATTTTAGGGTAGTGGTGGTGACGATGGCGATGTTATAAGAACTTATAAGAAGAAAAATAAAAGCCGGCGTACAACACCAAGGCGCGCAACGACCGCAAGGAGGAACTCATGTTCCTGCACAAGACTCTCTCCGAGCTCGAGACGCGGCTTGCGCTTTTGATGGGCGCACCTCACACCAGAACTTGGGTGGTCTTTACAAATTCTGTCAGGAAAATGGAGCAGCTCCGCGAAGGAATCGACTAGTTCTGGGTTTTGGAGGTGCTCGTCAGAAAGAAGATCATCGGAACAAGGGTAATGACAACGACACGCGCACGGTCCATCCGACGGATCTGGCTCGACCGGTTTGTCGCAAGTACACCCAGATGGAGATTCAGACCCGTGAGGAACTGGGGTTGATATCGCAGCTTCGCACTCGTCATTGATCTCTTCTTGGTTAAAGAAGTCGACTGGGTCAGTCGCTGAGTGCGAGACAGGTGCTGTGTCTGCTGGATTTGGACTGGGACTTGAATCTGGGACAGGATGAAAGCTGGGCTCTGGGTCCGAGACAGGATCTGAACTAGACTCTGGGTCTGGAACGTGATCGGGGTCCCAGGTGTGTCGGTGTTTGTGGGGCCAATCGAGAAATGTGACACTGGCGGCTTCCTGACTGAGCCTGTGGGAACGGACTGGCTGACTGGATAGTTTTCCCAAGATCGGACGCATCCTTTGGGCGGGCGTCCAATGTTTCTGACAGACTGAACGCACGGATCTTACAATTGCCAAGCGTTTTCACGTAGCATGTATGCATCCTCAGCAGTGCGTGTCGTGAGAAGGTCCACGAGATGCAAATCAGGCTGGCTACACCATATGCGTGTCATTTGGGTTCATTCGGTCTTCTCCCTTGATGAACGTACGCGATGGTGTAGACGCATGGGAAATTGGTACGTGGGAGAACCCACAACCGTATTCGTGGTCACCCACGCACACCTGTACCGCAAAGAGTGAGGTCGGTTTGTAGAGAAGATGAAGGGGCTTCTGCCACTTATTTGTTCGACACACAGCTGCACCACGAGTCGAAAGAATCTACAGTAGTTATTAGTGTACTCGTGTCGCAATGCAGCGCTGAGGTACGAAGGTGATGTCTCATCACCGCGAGTGAAAGGCTTTTGAAGTTCATCCTCGGTATGAAGCCGACAATATCCAGCGCGTTTCTATCGACGACCAGAAAAGTGGAGAGCACCCGCGTGCCCCTCAGCGGTCGGGCGCCAGGACGGTGCAAAGACAGAGGGCGCTTTTGGCAGGTTGTGCCCCGTTCTCTTTCAACGGAGTGCTGGTTGCTGGAGGTGGGAGCAATCCCGGTTTCCCATACAGTGGATATCCAGTCAGATTGTGGATATTTGGTTGTTTTTTAAATCCATTTCGCAAGTCAGGAGTTTGACTTGAAGTTTGTATGTACAACTGGTACCTTCTCTCACATAATGTACCCACTCAGCGTATCCTATCCACCAAAGAGGTCTGTCGCCTTTGGCTTCAGTGTTCGCTTGTTGGTTGAACACTGAGCCACCACGAAAGAAGCCCATCGTCCATCCTCATTTCTCAACTCAACATCTCAAACGCATCCTCAGTTTGACAGCTCAAGTCTCCACTCCGTCTCCAAGATGCCCTGCTTCTCCTGCTACAAACCGCAGCCACGTCCGTCGGAGGATCTGCCCTACGCCCACATGTCATTGCCCTCCAAGTTTTCCCGCCGCTCTCTTCAACGCTTTGGCGCGCCAAATGTCAGCTTCACGCTCATCATCTGTGCTTCGCTCCTGATAATCGCGTGGTTCATCGTCGTGGCGTTCATCATCAACTTTGACACGCTGCACCACAAGTACACGTTCGAGCCCCGGTCTGTGAAGGTCTTCAACGCCTGGGGGACAACGGCGATGGTCGTCATACCCGCGGTGACCCCATTCGTCGGCTTCCTCCTCTTCTCTGATGAGAACAAGACCAAGCGAAGGACGCTGTACACAGTGTGCGCCTTTGCCATCGCCATGCTCGTCTCTGGGAACATCCTTGGAGCGTTGGAGACCAGGAAGCGAGAGAACTTTGAGCAACAATTTGCGGTCAAGTTCAACGACTTCTACTGTGACACACGCACACTGAAAGTGTGCCTTGAGGGCAGTCGAGCCGACCTCCTGCTGCTCACGCGCGGGAACGTGACGACTGCGACCTCAACAACGAACGCTTCCAGCGATGACGTTGCACTCTCGATCTGGGAGCGATGCCGCGAAGTACTGCTTGAAGAAATGGCCCAGGAAGCCAAGCGCGACGAGGCCGAGGGCGACGATGAAGAAGGCGAGAAGGAGGTCGAGACCGAGCCGCTGTACAAGTTCCTGCACGACTGCAAGGCGTCGCATGAGACTGACGTGTGGTGTGGGAGTGCTCTGCAACGCACAACGTCCCTCACGGGCCAAGAGCAGCGAACGCTCCCCGCGCCGCACGCAATGAACCCAAAGATGTTTGACAAGTACACGCGCGAGTGGTCCAAGCGTATGTTCTACTCGAATATTCTACTCGGGGGTGCGCTGGGCTGCATGCTGCTTGCAGTGCTCTCGCTCAAGGCCGAAGACCACAACTTCTAAAGCTCTAATCCAGTAATGCATCGTATAGCGCTGTGTACCACTAATGTGTCGAAGCCTCGCACAAAAACGACATTTGAAGATGGCGACTTCCTCGTCCGCCTACGCGAATGCTTCAACGCAGCGCGAGACCGCGCGCTCTAAAGCGGCTTCCTCAGCAAGTATGTGGGCGCTATCTTCTTCTCCGTCTGCTCGTTTTTTCGTCTCAAAGTCCATCAGCAAGAGCTATAAGTCACTCTTCGTTTTCTATCATCACTCGCTTATGTGCTTTGCAATGGATGTTCGGTGTTCAGATGCATCACGATCGATCTGTCGCTGCTGGGAATGCAGGTGCTCGTCTGCGATACCAATGCGCAGAGCACTGCTGCTGTGAGTCTCCTCGATGTCGCTGGGTTTTGCTCTTATATAGTCTCGTGTGCGTCTGTTCCACGATCGATCGACTGACTAATTTGCGTTTTTGCATTTACTTACACATTTGAAGTTCTCGTCATTTGTGTACGAACTACTCAACCCGCTTCTGTACCTCGGGTACGTTACCAAGAGCATGGTCACGCAGGCGTGTCGGAACACCAAGATCGCGAGCGACATCAAGGACTGAGCCGACGCGTCGCTCGTCACCGAAGCGGTAAGGCATTGCCAACAACGGGTGAAGACCATCGGGGCTTCTCTTGTGAATGGCCATCATGGATTGCTTATGAGTTCGGTTGCTATAAATCCCCGAGAACCTGGAGATGAAAACCAAGCTTTTCAAGGACCTGCAGGACATTTATTCGGCTTCGACGGTCTTCGCGACCAGCACGAAGGAGTTGTCTGTTGATCAGATGCAGTGCGTTCTTTCAGTCCATGCCCATGTCATCGTACACTTTTTTTGCTGTGTGTTTCTCATAAATTATTAACCAGACGCAAGCTCCGACGCCCCGAGCAGTTCCTCGGTGTGCGCTTCTTCCACCCGTGCGTGCTGGTGCGGTCCGTGGAGATCTCGGTCGG
>JAASGO010000300.1:0-30593 GCA_023334245.1 Globisporangium cederbergense
GTGTGGCGACACCGACAGATCTACATGGACGATAAATTAAATCCAAGTGACTGAGTGCGCAACCTGATCGAGTCAACCGTGAGCGAGTGAGCATCGAGGCGTTCAAGCGCATCAGAGGTGAGTGAGAGTGTGAGGTGTGCTTGCATGATTTCGTGTCTTTGCTGCCTGTTCATTCAAAACTGTGGAGGTACCACTCTTTCGTTGACTCGCGGACTGATTTGACTAGCTCTGTCACGCTCAGCCAAAGACGATAGACCCGTTCATCCGATCGTCGTCGTCGTGATCATCGTCGCCGAACCTTTCGTCCTCTCGCCGGTTGTCACTCTCTTCGTGGCACTCGAGAATTCCCGACGACCCGAAGCGCAACGCGGAGCTCAACTTGTTCTCCTCGTCGCAGAATTCGGCGAGCAGCTTCAGACGCGCAGTGGCCCATCTCGATCGATCTCGTCGCTCGGTCTCCAATTGCTCTGTCGGATCACAGATACCAAGCCTCATCGAATCAATAAATCTGGAGCATTGGCACAAAATCAACAAGAACTCAGTTCGTTCGTTCGGTACCTTGAAGCGTCAAGATCTGCTCTGTCATGATTTTCTTCTCGTCGGTCACGTCCTACACAACGTAGTCAAGTCAGCGAATCCAGTGAGCGACACTGGCAATACTTGGGTATCGATTGTTCGTGCTTGCCATCCTACACCACAAATTTTTGAAAATGGAACTCACCCCCAGTGTGATTTGCAGCTCTGAGATCTCGCTCAGCAACGTCTTCTCTTGGCGCTTCAAGTCGGCATTCAGCTATTTGGTCAACAATAACCGCATGAACACAATAGTTTCCAGCCCGCTCCAGGTTTGCCCTGCCACTTTTGTAAGAAGTGCCCCACATACCTCTTGGATGTGCTCAGAGTTTCGATCCAGTGAGGAAAGCTCTCGCTGCGCTGCCTGAAGCTGCTTGTCCTTCTCATGTAAGCCCACCTGCAGGATCTCGATCCGGTCTTTGCGCTTGGTCAACTTACTCTCGAGCTCCAAGATGCGCTTCTCATAGGCATTCCGGTCGCGCTCACCTCCGATCTGCAGTGTGCTGAGTTGAGCCTCCAGGTGGTGTATCTGCTCCTTCAGTCGGCCGTTGAGTTCCAGTTGGTCGTGATAGCTCACCTTCGCAGTTTTCTGCTGGGCTTTCACCTCGGACAGCGCGCGGTCGCAATCTTCGATCATGGTCGTTTGCCGCACCGTCGTTGCGAGCAGTTTTTGCACTTGGGCTTCGAGTTCAGCGACATCGGACGTGAGCTTCTTGTTCTCCTTGCGTGAAACCTCCAGCTCCTGTCTGCAATCCTGCTGCTCGGTAATCGCATCCTGTCGTGCGTGGTACACTTTGCTGCGCCAGTGTTCCTCGAGCTGCTGCTGCTTGTCGACAAACGCGTCTTGGTCGTGCTCAAGCTGTCGTATCCGGTCGACCAGCGTGGTCTGCTTGGCGCGGAATGACGCGATGTGCTGCTCGTGGCCGTGCTCCATATCCTGGATCGCCGCTTCCAGATGGTTGCGCTGCGTCTCAACTTGTACGAGCTGGTCGTGAGTCGCTTTGAGCTGCTGGCGCTTCTCGTGGCAGATGTCTTCGAGGCTCCGGAGCCGCTCCTCCAGCAGCTTGAAGCTCTGCAGCAGTCCGACATTCTCCGTCTCGATACCACGCAGCGAGTCGAGTTCGCGTCGGAGCTCTTCGTTCTCTTTGCCCTGTTCGGACACGAGGAGCTCCAAGCGCTCGTTGTGGTGGCGGAGCTGCTCGACATGGGCTCGCTGGGCTCGCAGGCGCTGCACTGACTGCTTGATCTCGCTCAGTTCCGAGGACGAGTCACCGTAGGTGTTCGCTACTGTGGTGGCCGTTGACAACGAAGCTGTTTTTGCCTTCGGAGACCGCCTTCGCACTCTCGGTGAGTCGAAATCACCATGCGCCTGGTTGTTATTGCTACTACTCTTGTGGAAGTAGTGGTTTTTACTCGCTGTGGTGTTGATCGTACGGCTAACAGCGTTGTTGGTGCTGGTGTTGCCGTGTAGCGTCTCTGAGGATACGGAGAGCTCTCTTGGGGAGCTCGTGGGTGAGATGGAGCTGAGAGAGTCGCTCTTACTCGTGCGCGTCACGCTCGCGTGCCGCAGCTGCGTGATCGACGCGTAGTCCCGCACGACGCCCGCGCGCTTGGTTCTCAGGTCGTCGATCTTGCTGTCGAAGCGCTGTGCTGTCGTCACGTCTCGTGGTGCTGATGACGAAGTTGTTGTTGATGGCTTCGACGTGCGGTTCCGAGCCGAAAACTCTCGGGGCAGCGTCGCCACCGGAGCAGAGCCGCGGACGTCATCCTGCTTGGACTCGTAGCGCCTCTCATCTACGGTCGACGCCGCGTGACCTCCATACGTCGGCATTGCGCAGTCGCTCGTGCTACAAGCTGATGCTGAAATCACCTCGCCTTTTCAGTGAAGAAGCGAAAACCGCCACCGCCACGCACGCACATGCGCATGGTGAGAGGTGCTATTAATATTGCGGACAAGCGCGGTTCCACATGCGACTTCGCATGCAATGATGATGTATGCTTTCTTTATTCTCTTGTATAACAAACAGCGCATGAAGGGCGCTCACTGGTAGTAATGGTGCTCTCGTGATTCACACTCACTACACCCTACAGGTTCCACGTGAGATTGAGCGCATGGTCGATGTCCTCGACCTGCTTCTCATCCGGGAAGCGCGGGTGGTTGATGCCCTGCAGCGCCTGCACGAGGCGCACGACCTGACAGCTGTAGCCGAATTCGTTGTCGTACCAGACGTAGAGGATCACCTTGTTGTCCTTGACGATCGTGGCCTTGCCGTCCACAGTGCCCGAGGCGCGGCTGCCGACAAAGTCCGACGACGCCACCTCGGCCGAGTCGACAAAGTCGATCTGGTTCTGCAGCGGCGAGTTGAGCGAGATCCTGGACATGTACGAGTTGATTTCCTTGGCCGTGATGCCGTGCGCGCGCGTCGGGTCCAGGTGCACGTTGAGGATCGCCAGCGACACGTTGGGCGTCGGCACACGGATCGCATTCGCCGTGAGCTTGTCCTTAAGCGATGGAAGGCACTTGACCACGGCGGCGGCCGCGCCAGTCTCGGTGATAACCATGTTGAGCACAGCGCTGCGGCCACGGCGCTCCTTCATGTGGTAGTTGTCAATCAGGTTCTGGTCGTTCGTGAACGAGTGCACGGTCTCGATGTGGCCGCCAATAATGCCGTACTTCTGGTCGAGCGCGAGCAGCGACGGCGCGATCGCGTTCGTCGTACACGACGCCGCCGAGTAGATGCTATCGGTGGCCGTGATGTGGTGGTTGTTCACGCCCGCGACGATCGTGGGCACGCTGCCCTTAGCGGGCGCCGTGAGAATCACCTTCGAGACACCGGGCGATTTGAGGTGCAGCCCCAAGGCCTCCTTATCGCGCCAAATGCCCGTGTTATCGATCACCACGGCGTCGTTGATGCCGTACTTGGTGTAGTCGCACTTGTCCGGGCCGCTCGAGTAGATGATTTGGATGAGGTTGCCGTTCGCAATGATCGCGTTCGCCTCCTCGTTGAACTGGATCGTGCCGTTGAAGGGTCCGTGCACCGAGTCGCGACGCAGCAGACTCGCACGCTTGGCCAGATCCTCCTTCGTGCCGCTGCGCACGACGATCGCGCGCAGCATGAGCTTCACGCCCGGACCGCTCTTTTCAATGAGCAAGCGCGCGAGCAGGCGACCAATGCGACCGAAGCCGTAGAGGACCACGTCGCTCGGTTTGTGCATTGGCACAACGGCGCTGCCGTTGAGCGACTCGGGAGGGGTGATGTGTGCCATCTTGTCGTTGAGAAAGGCACCGATCGCCCGGAGCTTGGCGTCGCGCGCCGCGTCGTCCAGTCCAGTGCTTTGTGCCTCGCGGACCAAGTCCTCGACCATGACGAACGTGCGGCCGACGTCAATACGCATGTCGCGCGCGTTGGGCGCGTACTGGGTGAGCGCCGAGAGCACGACCTCCGAGTCCGTCGGGCGCATGCGCTTGCCGACGTACTTGCACACGAAGTTGTGGCAGCGCACGAGGTCGATGCTGTTCTTGTGCACAAGGCCCTTGCCGAACATGACCGAGATGACGTTGCGCTGGCGGTAGAGCATACCAATGAGCGGCACCATGAGGTCTGCAGCTTGCTCCTGGCGTTTCCACTCCTCCAGCTCTACGTCGCGGAGCGCGTTGATCTGATCGCCGGTGAGCACGGACTGCGCCATTGCGGTTGTGAAGAGGCGGGTGGGGATGAGGAAGGATGGGACAGTCGATCCAAGCAGAGCGCGGCGAATTGCAGAATGAGCGAGTGCGAGTGGCCGACCCGCCGTCGCTTGCCATGGACCCAGCGGCTCACTGGCTGGTTGTTAAAACCCGCAGCAGCCGCCGCGCGCACCATCGGCATTCGTGACGCGGCACATCCGAGAGCTGCTCGTCAGAAAGAAACCTTTCGGTCGGGTGGGATAATGGGCAGCTTTTCATTTTAATTCACCAACTCACTTGGACTGAGTATGGCGTACGATCTGCACACGCTTGCTGTGAAGACGGCGAGTTGCTTGCATACGAGGTCAGGATCCAGCAAACGAGGGAATGACAAATAACCCTAACTGTACTTCACTCTGTGACGCGCCGGTGTCAGGCAAAGACATTTCGTGATTTTCAGCCAATTAGAAGGAATCTAAAAGTGCCAACTTCAACCCATCTGGCGAAAAATGGGGAATCGTGTCTGGATGAGAGACCAGCCCATCCACAACATGCCGAGCTCTCTGTTGCTGGTGTCGGGTGTGCGGAATGAATGGAAGCGCATGCTTCGCGGATGTGCAGCAGCTCCTTACAGAAAGCGCATCAACAGCTATCCGCTCCGAGGCTCAGAGCGATCAGGCAGGCAGGAGGGGCGACCGCGTGCAAGGGCCAACAATTGAAGTATGCACACGCAGCGGCGGTTCAGCTGATGCACTCGAGCGATACTTTCATGAGGAATGAGTGTTCACGGGTCCGGTTAGGAGTCGATGAAGCTTGTCTTGCGTTTCATTAAGCACACTCCGCTGCTGGTGCGCGTACAGACAGTCGAAATAGAAAGAGGCGGAATCCGCTCCTAATCGTCCCAATCGTTGTATGCGCTGAAATGGATGCGGTGCTAAAAAATCAGAGTGTAGACGCTCGTATGCTAAACTCGCATCACCAAGCAGCATTGGTCGCGAAGCAGCCTTCGTGTGTCGCCTAACGCTGAGCTGCCTGCGGATGCCTGCCAGGCTTTGTTATTGGGCTGGCCCGTCCAGAAAAGTTCAGTTTCGCACTTAGTCGAGTATTTAAACCGCGAGTGATGGTCACTTGTGAGTAGCAAACCGTTTCCCAGTTCGAGGAGCTCAAGTGGTTTCGTCATGCCGGGAATAGCTCCTCCCTCGTGACCGCTTCACAGCAAGCGCGCTGTTTGCTGTGTGCTACGGCGAGCACAGCACAACAAACGACAGGAAGAACTCTTCGTCACCATGTCAAGCGTTGATGGTGACGACGACGTTAGTGCAGGAGGCGCAGCTGCTTCGCCAGAGCAGAGCGCGTCCATTGAGAAGCGTCTCATGAGCGCTGGCTGGGGCGACGATCAGGACGACCTCAACAACGCCATTGGCAATGAAGGTGACGAAAATGAAGCGGCAGGTCAGGTGTCCACCTGGAAGCGCAAGTTCGGCGCTGGCGCTGAAGCCGCCGACGACGAGCAGCAGCAAGAAGACGATGAAGAGAAGCCGCACTCTGCCTCATACAGTTGGACGCGCGCCGATGGGAAAGAACGTGCCAAGCAGAATGGCGACGAGGATGACAATGACAGCGACCAGGATGACGATAGCGCCAGCATGACGCAGGTCGCAGGCGGTGGCGGCATTCCTGGCGCCCGGCCGATCCCGTCGGGCATTGACGATCTACCGCTATTCGCCGACGAGAAGAACAAGGAACTCCACAAGAAGATCCGCGTCAAGGAGAAGCTCTTCCATACGGTCAAGACGGAGATCAGCGAGAACAAGTCGCGCGTAGAGATCATGACGGAGCACCTGAAGAACGTCAAGCAGGAGCTGCTGCACACCCAGGAGCTCCACAACGCCAAGCAGAAGGAGGTGACGAGCGAGGAGCACATGAAGCAGCTCTCCGAGCGCGAGATCGGGCGCATCGCGCAGGAGATGCGGCGTTTCGATGCCGAGTGCACGGACCTTGAGACAAAGCTCAGTACGATCCAGAATTTCCTGTTCAAGGGCAACGAGGAGATGGATAAGTTCAAGATGCAGATGAACTGGAACCAGGACGAGATGGAGCAGTGGGCCATGGCGGCTAAGCAAAAGGAAGAGGACTCGCTTGCCCTCGAGCGGTACCGGCGCGCCGACGAGAGTAAAATTAAGGAGTTGACGCTCGAGATCGAGAAGCTCACGCGCAGGCTGCAGCAGCACAAGCGCACACTCGAGGACGAGTCGACCGAGACACAAGCCAAGCAAATTGAGCTTGACAAGACAGCCGAGGAGTTCCGCACGCTGCACGACGAGCGCCAGAAGCTCGTGCAGCAGTGGCAGGACACGATCGCGGCCATGAAGCGCCGCGACGAGGAGATCGCAGCCGCCAGCGAGCAATACGCGCTTGCGCGCCAGGGGCTCCAAGCGAAAAAGGACATGCTCTTGGAGCAGAAGAACCGACTCAAGCTCCAGGAGCAGGAGAACAGTGAGACGCAGGCCAAGATCAGCGGCAAGGAGCGCCAGCAGTCGCGCGTGCAGCAGGATTTGCAGCAGACCATGGCGCGCCTGCAGGAGTTTAGGGACCAGGTGGAGATCCTCAAGAACCAGTTGGCGAGTGCCGTCACGCATCTGAACCAGCAGCGGTCGTACAACTCAAACAAGGACCAGCACCTGGAGAATATGAAGCAGGAGCTCGAAGGCGCGCGTGCACGGTACAAGACCACCAAGGCCGCGCTGGACAAGTGCATGAACTCAACCGCAGACGCCGAGACGCTGGCCAAGGAGGCCGAGCAGGACCTAAGTGCCATGGAAAACGAACTGAAGCGCATCGAGAAGGACATCACGCTTCAGAAGGAGCACATGTTTCGCAAAAGCCAACAGCTCTTTGCACTCCGACAGAAGGAAGCCGGGCTCATCGCAGAGATCTCGGGCTCCAAGGCCGCGATCCAGAACCTGCGCACAAAGCTCAAGCTGCTCGACCAGCAGACGCTGCGGCAGCAAGAGCTCGTGTACAACGGCGAGTTCCAGATCCAGCAGATGGAGCGCAAGGTCTCGCGCGCGAGCGGCGAGCGCTCTGCCGAGGAGACGAAAGTGCTCCAGAGCCAGATCCAGGTGCTTCAGATGGAGCTCGACCGCGTCAAGGCCGAGGAGAACATGCTCCTCGCCCAGTGCAAGAAGCTAGACGAGGAGAAGCGTGCCCAGGACCGCGTGCGCAAGGCACTCGTCAAGCAGCGCGAGGAGATCGCGGCCAAGATTACCGAGTTCGAGCTCGCGAACGAGAGCTGCACGAGCTCGCTCAAGCAGACACTCAAGCAGAAGGAAGAGCTGCTCGTGCAGCATGACCTCCAATCGCTTGAGGTCAAGCGTCTCAAGGATATCTTAAACATGCGCACTGACGAGGTCTTTTCGCTCGAGAACCGCGACTTCCAGCTCAAGAAGAGCATGGAGGAGCGCAAGAAGGAGATCGCGATGCACCGAGAGCTCCAGCGCGCGACCAACAAGACGGTCGACGAGGAACGCCACAAGGTCTCGGTCGAGCTCGCCGAGCGCGAAAACCGCGTGCGTAAGCTCCAGGCAAAGTTCGAGACGCTCTGCAAGATGAGCGGCTACGGCAGCGAGGACGCCAACGGCGAGGAGCGCAGTCAGGCGTACTTTGTGATCAAGGCCGCGCAGAAGCGCGACGAGCTCCAGCGAGAAGGAGACGACCTGGACGACAAGATCCGCATTGCCGAAAAGGAAGTACGTGCACTTAAGAAGACGCTCCAGCACCTCGAGGAGCAGAACTCGGACTACCGCAAGAGCTTCCACCGGGCGGACATTGGCGGTGACGACGCGCAGCGCATGGCCGCGCTCGAGGACCAGGCCAAGCAGGCCGAGGACGCCTTCTTCAAGAAGAAGAAGGAGCTCGCGCGCATCGAGATGGACCTCGAGAGCGAGAGCCACCGGCTGCGCGAGGTGGAGCTCCAGCGCCAGTTCGCCCGTGAAAACGTCCAGCAATTGGAGAGCGCGAACGCTCACGTGGACAAAGAAGTGCTGAGCGAGCGCGCCAAATGGGGTAAGGTCGTCAAGAAGCTCGACAAGATGGTGCGCGAGCACCACAAGTTTACGGCTAGCGCTAATGCGAATAGCTCGACTGGTGGGGGTAAGCCAAAGGAGCAGCTCCTACTCGAGGCCTACAACCTCAAGGAGATCAGCGGCAGCCTGCTGTACACGCTCGGGCAGCTCGCGAACGAGTTCCCCGAGATCAGCGACGTGCTCAGTACGTCTGTGCGCGAGAGCGGGCTCGTGATCCCGGCCATGCCACCGGGACGCACGGCTGCGGCGCGAGCGGGTCAGGCGGCGATTAATGGCGGTGGGGACTTTAATGGCACTGGTGGCCTGCCGAGACCCATGTCGGCGCGCAGCGACAAGAGCGACCGGTCCGTCAAGAGCGTTGGCAGCAACGCGTCGCAGCGCAGCACGGGAAGCGGCTCAAGCGTGCGCATGGCCGCGCCCGTGAGCAAAGTGCGCATCGGCTTCTAATTTAATGGCTACAAGACAACCAGGAGCTTTCTACTCGATCGAATGAAATGTACATTATCTCTTGCGCGTGTCTGTCTCGTTCATGAGCCTCGTGTGATAAGTAGCTCTAGCGCAATCGCAATGGGGTTCACGTGCGTATCACCTTACGTGAACTTCTTGAAGGCGGCGGCGGCGGCGAGGGCGAGCAGCGAGATCGTGCCCACGTGCAGCCAGGCCGAGACCGTGAAGAACGGGCAGGACGTGAGATCGTGGTGCGGGCTCTTCTCGCGCGGGCGCATCGGGCAGCCACCGGCGCGCGTGATCTCACGCAGGCGCGCCATCTCGATCGCGGTCTGCGCCCACTCGACACCGTGGTTGTGGCCCTTGTCCGAGAGTCCCGCGCGGTCCTTGGCCTGCTGCTCCGTGAGCACCGTGAGCACGCCGAACATGACCGGCACCTGCGTGTCGAGCTGCACGCGCATGATACCCTGCGACACGGCCTCGCAGATGTACTCGAAGTGCATCGTGTCGCCCTTGATAAGGCAGCCGATGCAGATCACGGCGTCGATCTTCTGCGACGCGATAACGCGGCTCGCGGCGAACGGCAGCTCATACGAGCCCGAGACCTCGAGCACGACAATGTCCTGCTCAGCCACGCCAGCTTTGCGCAGCTCGTTCTGGGCCCCCGTTACGAGCGCCTCGATGATCTCGGCGTTCCACTTGGCGTGCACGATGGCCACGCGCAGGCCCGTGCCGTCCAGCTTGCGCGAGCTCAGCGCCGCGAGCGCGTTCTTCTTGATGTCGCCGGTCATCTTGGAGCTTGCTGCTGTCTTGGAGGTGCGCTTGATGGGGCGTTTTCGATTGTGGCCTGTGTGGAACCTGTGCTGTCGCAGGAAGATGTCAAAAATGTCTACATTTCACTTTATCCACACTCTATTTTGATTGGTAGAAACGCCTTTTCAAAACAGCTTGCGGGTATTTAGTTTCGTCAAATGTCATGAACCGACTCAAGCAAGGGGGGGGGGATCACGCAACTACATCAAACTTGGCCTTCGCGATGTCCTCGCTGAGCTTCCACAGCAAAGCAGCGTCCTCCAGCGAGTGACTCGCAGCGCTCGACGTCTCTTTCATGGGCGTCTTGCCCCACAGGGTCAGGAACCCGCTGGGGCCGTAAAAGTCGCCGCTCTGCACGCTCGGGTCGGTCGCGGCGAAGATGCTGGGCAGCGCGCCCTGAGCAGACGACTGGAACACAGGTGCCCATTCGAGCACCTTGCGTAGCGGCGCATGCAGGAATGTTGGGAAGTAGCCCTCGACGACCTTGGGCGTCAGATCGCTGCCCGTGATACCCGGGTGCGCGCACACCGAGAGGATCCTATCGCTGAGTCCCGCAGCCTGCACGCGGCGGTCGAGCTCGTACGTGAAGAGCAGATTCGCGAGCTTCGAGTTGCTGTACTCATCCATGTGGAACCACTTGTTCGGTGTCGACTTGGCGAGTGTGGTGAAGTCTATGCGCGCCATGTGGTGCACGACGCTGCTCACGTTCACGACACGCGCCTGCGAGCTCTGCTTGAGCAGATCGAAGAGCAGGTGGGTCAGGTAGAAGTGGCCCAGGTGGTTCACTGCAAACTGCATCTCGAGCCCCGTCGCCGTGTGCGTTTGCGCTGGGTGCATAAGACCAGCGTTGTTCACGAGGATGTCGACGCGCTCAAATTTCTTCTTGAATGCCTGCACGAAGCCGTGTACGCTCTCGAGGCGATTCAGGTTCATCTGCATGAACTCGAGCGTGCCGGCGCCCTCGTCCGCTGCAATCGCATTCTCAATATCCTGCTGTGCCTTGGTGCCGCGCGGCCCGCTGCGGCATGCGAGCACGACGTGTGCGCCTTTGCGCGCGAGCTCGAGCGCGGTCTCGTACCCGATGCCCGAGTTGGCGCCCGTGACGATGGCAATCTTACCCGTGAGCGACGGGATCTGCGAGGTGTCCCAGTGCGCTCGATGCGCGATCAGCGCGGTTTCATCCTGCAGGTGGCTGCTGGTTGCAGCAACCATTGTGTCTGTTGTGTACTGCGTACGTGCACGAAGGTGTCGTGATGTATGTGGGGCTCGAGCTTCTCGATGGACCTCTTCCGAGGTAAACAAGCAAATCGGAAGGTCAACGAACGGCGGTACATGTCACAGATGGTGTAAAACAGCTCAACTTGTCTCCAAAATAAGGTGAACCACCTACAAATCGGGTCAAAGCGCCTTCATGTAGCCTATTTTAGACAGAAATTTACGTAAACCACACTAATAATATGCTGCTCGCTCGCATGGATGCATGCTTGTCAAATGAACCACGGCAGAGAACATGGGTACATCAACATTGTCTCTTCAAAAATGTGGCTCTCTTCTTCTTCTCTTCTCATCATCTCCTCATCGCTCACTGCACGTCAAAGCGCCCTTCGACGATCTCCTCGCTGAGCGTCCAGAGCTTCTCTGCGTCACCCTCCGAGTAGCTTGCGGGTGACGAGATCACGCGCGTCGGGTACCCGCGGCGCCCTCCGAAGCTGTCGGGGCCGTAGTACTCGCCGCTCTGCACGCTCTCGACCGTCGTGGCGTACAGAATGGGCAGCGAGCCCATCTCGACCGTGTTGAACGGCAGCATGAAGAGGATCTTGAGTAGCAGCCACTGAAGGAAGCGCGGCAGTATCCAGTCGATGATGTACTTGGCGAAGATCGCCGTGTGCGTGAGCCCAGGGTGAGCTGCCACGGCCTTGATCGAGTGGATGCCTTTCTTGCTGAGGCGCCGGTCAAGCTCGTACGTGAAGAGCAAGTTGGCCATCTTGGAGTTCGCGTACCCGGTAAAGTCCGCCCAGGACGACACGTTCTCGCCCGTCGCAAGCGTCTCGAAGTCCAGTCTAGCAGACCGGTGCGCGATGCTGCTGACGGCCACGACGCGCGCCGCCGGCGCCTTCTTGAGCACATCGAAGAGCAGCCGCGTGAGGTAGAACGCGCCTATGTGGTTGACGCCGAATTGACTCTCGAGTCCGTCCGTCGTGCGTTTCTGCGAGGGTATCGACACGCCTGCGTTGTTGAGCAGCAGGTCGAGCTTCTCAAAGCGATCGCGGAACCGCCGTGCGAACCGGAAGATGCTCGCGAGCTCGCCCATGTCCACCTGCATGAACTCGACCGAGCCGACGGACACGTCGTCGTAGTTCTGGCCGTCGTCGTTGTCACCATGCGCTTCATGTTGTTTATACTGCTGCAGATGCTGCGTGATGAGCACTTCGGCCTCGCGTCCGCGGACTTCGCTTCGACACGCGAGCACAACGGTCGCGCCGCGCTCCGCGAGTCTCTTGGCGGTTTCAAAGCCGATGCCCGAGTTGGCGCCCGTCACGATCGCCACTTTGCCGCGCTGCGACGGGATCTGCGAGCCGTCCCAGGGCGCGTCGCGTCGTCCCCAGCGCCCCGCGAGCATGTTTTCTCTCCTGCTGCTGGTGTTCTCTCCTGGTCTTCTTTGCTCTGTGTGAGTGAGCCAATGCAGTCTGCTGACGAAAAGAAGAACGAAGATAAAAGAGCCAACAAGAGGCCAGAAATATGGAGCATTTTCGAAATTGCGTCAACTGATCTCTTCGCTCAAGACGCTGCTATCTACAAACGTCACGATATGGATAGCTCACCTCCGTTACCGATGGCTCATCGATGAATAGCTAGCTCACTTGATGCTGACTCAACTGACCCACTCGCATTGCGCTCCCAGCCACTCAACTTCCTCACCTCAACTCAACACACGTACAGTCCACTACGTCAAGTGACTTTACACGTCGAACTTGCACTTGATGAGCTCCTCGCTGAGCGCCCAAAGCTTCTTGGCCTTGTCCTCGTTGTAGCTCTCGAGCGACGAGGCCTCGCGCACCGGGTACCCCCAGCGGCTCCAGGTACTCGGCCCAAAGTACTCCATGCCCTGCACGTCCTCAGCGGTCGCGGCGTACAGCGTGGGCAGCGCGCCCATCGCCGCGCTCTGCACTGGTAAGAACGCAGTGAGCTTGTGCGCAACCCACTGTAACACGCGTGGCACGTAGTTCACGACAAACTTGGTGATGATGTCCGTGCTCGAGAGCCCTGGGTGCGCCGCCACAGCGATCACGTTGTTGATGCGGCTCGCGCGCAGCCGGCGCTCCAGCTCGTACGTAAACATGAGATTCGCGAGCTTCGAGATGCGGTACCCGCTCCCGTCGATCAGTCGTCCTTGGGTGTCAAAATTCATGACGGCGCGACGGTGCGCGAGGCTACTGATGTTTACCACGCGTGCAGATGGGGATTTCTCCATCAGGTCAAAGAGCAGCTTGGTCAGGTAGAAGTGGCCGATGTGGTTGATGCCGAATTGGCTGTCGATGCCGTCCTGTGTGAGCGACTGTACTGGCAATCCCACGCCGGCGTTATTGATGAGCAGGTCCAGGCGGTTGAAGCTCGCGCGGAACTCGTCCGCGAACGCGCTTACGCTGGCGAGACTGCCGACGTCCAGGTGCATGAACTCGATCTGCGGCGGCGCTAGCTTCTCGCGCTCAGCCGCACTTAGCAGGCGCTGCTGCTGCTCGACGTGCTGCAGGATCTTGCGCTGCGCCTGCTTGCCACGCTCTTCGCTCCTGCACGCGAGCACGACGATCGCGTGGCGCTCAGCGAGCTTCTTGGCGGTCTCGAAGCCGATGCCCGAGTTGGCGCCCGTCACGATCGCCACTTTGCCGCGCTGCGACGGGATCTGTGAGCCATCCCATGGCGCCTGCTTGCTCACGAGAGCCATGATGTGAATATCGCTGAGCTGCAGCTATTGCTATTGCTGTGGTGTTCTTCTTGGCTGTTCGCGGGTGCCTGTGGTGATGGTCCGTGGGAGCTTCGTAGTGGTAGCTTCGTGGTCCAAAAGCGTTCTTTGCCATCAAGCGTCGTGTGTATCTGAAAAGAGAAATGTGGACCACACATTCCGGTAGATCCTGAAAGGTCACCGGCGGTCATCTTCCCCGGCCCAGCACCATTTCAACCTCTTCATTCATCCATTCAAAGGCATGAAGAAGCGCGCGGTCGACGGTGCGAATGGCGACGCTAGCGACCCCGCGAGCTGCTACGTGGAGTTCATTGACCCAAGCACCAGCAGCGTCAGCACCAGCCCTGTATACGCAAAAGAAGCCGCGCTCCTCCCAGGCCCATGTGACCTGTCGCCACGAAGCTGCTCGCTCTGGACGCTCGAGACTGTCGCTATCCCTGTCACGTACATCTACACAGGGCTCCTCTTCTCGCTGCCAGCGGCGTTTATTGAGTACTATCCCAGGACGCTTGGCGCGAGCGACGCGCAGCTGAGCACCATCGCAGTCGTGCGGGCGCTGCCGTGGACCTTCAAGGTGCTCTTCGGCGTGTTCCCCGACAGCTTCCCCATTTGCCAGCTGCGTTTCAAGCCCTACTTGCTGCTCGGGTGCCTCACGAGTGCGTTCTTCCATTTGTGGCTAAGCGTGTATAGCGATGCGCTCTCAGTGCCGGCGTTCGCGCTGCTGCTGCTCGGCGCCATGGTGGGCATCGTCATGGCCGACGTCATGAGCGACGCGCTCGTCGCAAACCGCGTGCTGCGCAAGCTCGAACTCTATCCGGGCCATGTGCAGTCGATCGTATACATGTGTCGTTTTGTGAGCGAGATGGTGGGCTTCTGGATCGGTGCACTGGTCTCCAACGGCAGCCACTGGGGTATCGGGCTCTCCATGAGCCAGCTCTTCGGTTTAGTAGCAGTTGCACCACTACTGACAGTCATTCCGTGCATCTGGCTCATGGTCGAGCCACGCGTGACGGCTGACAGCGTAATGCCCATCAAGACGCAGCTCACTCAGCTTTACGTGATGCTGCAGCGGCGCGCAACGTGGCAGCCCGTGAGTTTCCTGGCATTCTTCAACGCCTTCCTCGTGCACAACTCTGCCTGGGGCAACTACCTCAAGGTCGCGTTCCACTTTGACGCGTTCGAGTACGGCGCCATGTCGGCCGTGGGCGCAAGCGTGACCTTCGCGGCGATCCTCACCTACCGCCACTGCATCATGGGCAAGATCGAGAACCCGTGGCATTCGCTGTATTTCATCACGGGCCTCGTCGTCGCAGTCTTCTCACTGTTCAACGTGCTACTCGTGCTCGGCGTGAACAAGTTGTTGGGTATTGCGCCCTTCTGGTTCGCCGTGGGCGACGCCGCGGTCGTGGCCTTCGCCAAGGGCTTCCAGTATCTGCCGCTTGCCGTCATCTTCGTGAGCGTGTGCCCCGAGAACCAGGAGGGCGTGGCCTTCGCGCTGCTCACGGGCATGACGAACGTTGCACACGCGTTCGCCAACACGGTCTCCAATATGCTGCTGGGTCTCTGGCCCGTGGAGCTCGATGACTTGGAGCGCGGGGACTTTGCCGGCGTCTGGAAGCTCTCGGTGCTCACGGCCGGCGTCTCGCTTCTGCCGCTTTGCTTCGTGACAAAGCTGATGCCGCGCGGCAGGAAGGAGCTCGAGAAGTTCAAGGACGAGCTTTCACCCAAAGCCGCGCGATGGGTCATTGGAGTGTACGTCGTAGGCGTCGTCTGGGTCGTCGTGCTCAGCCTGCTCGCGGTTGTAAGGCCGTGTAGTATGCTTGTGGGTGGACGCGGGTGCTGATAGAATAGATCGTTACACTCTAGCGGTACAGGTACTGTGAGGTGGTTAGACTATAAGAGAGGCCTTGACCAGTCCAATGAGCTTCTCGAGGTGCTGCTTGTGCGTCGATCCGTTGCCAGCTGGCTCCTCCGTTGATCCACCACTCTCGCCTGCGTCCGAGCCGCTGTTGCTGGTGCTGACCTTGTCGTTGTCGCCACTGGACTCAGAATTCGTTGACGTAGCACTGTCAGCGAGCAGTAGAGTCTTCTTCTGAGCCGTCAAGATCGCCAAACAGATGAACGCAGTGACGCCATTTTGCCTCTTCTCTCGCAATGCGCTCTTCAACTCAGCCTCGTGGAGTCCGTAGAACTGCACGAGTGCTTCACAAAAGCGTGTTTGGGCTTCGTCCCACTGCAGGAACGCAAAGAAGCGCTCCTGGTGCCGAAGGTTGTCCACAACAGGTGGACTCCGTTGGACGCTTTTGTTCACTTTTCCATTGAGGCTTGCAGCTGGCGTGGTCATCATCCACGGGTGCGTCAACATGTCGCGCACACGTGGACGCTTTTTCGGATCGATCACGAGGACACTTCGTAGTAGACTCTGAGCGTCCTTTGAGAGTCCACCTGGGAAGGACCAGCCCTTTGAGGATGATGACAAACGTAGGATGCTCTGGTGAAGTTGGTGGAAGCTCTGGCCCTGGAACGGGAACTTGCCACAGAGCAGCACGTAGAGCAGCACGCCGAGGCTCCAGACGTCCACGCTCTTGCCGTCGTAGCTCACGCTCGTGACCACCTCAGGTGCCATGTACGACGGCGTCCCACAAAAATTCTTGGCCGTTACTGCGTCCGAGCCCGATCCTGAGCTTGAGCCTGAGCTCGCACTGCTAGTCCCACTGTAGTCAAACTGGCTGAAACCAAAGTCGATGAGCTTCGCGCGGCCACACTTGTCCACCAGCACGTTCTCGAGCTTCAGGTCCCTGTGGATCACGTGCTGGTCGTGGAGCGACGCCACTGCTGCGCACACCTGACAAAGGATTCCACGCGCCTCTGGTTCACTGAGCCTGAGTGAGGTCGCGTTCGTCCTCCTCAGGTGGTCACACAGGTTCTCTCCCTTGACAAATTCCATGACCACATGCATCTGCGTGGGCGTCTCGAACGCCTCGATGAACTGGATGATATTAGGATGTGGTCGAAGCGCAGCCATCATCTTGACCTCCTGCCGTACACGCTTCCAGTCGAGAGCGTTCTCATCAGGTGGGCGCTTGATGTGCTTTGAAGAAGAGGCTGTTCGACTGGTGCTTGGGTTGGAAATGGGTGGACGACAGCATGCGGCAGCACCCGGCTCACGAAAGTAACCCTTGATCGCCACTTGTGAACCACTGAGCAGGCGATGCTGCGCGCTGTACACGCAACCGAATGTGCCTTTGCCGATGATTTTTCCAAACGCGTACCAGCAGCGCGCGTCTCGTTTCTCGAGTTTAGTGAGCGGGTTGCGCGCGAATGAGAGTGGCAATTCGGTTGTGAACGCCGCTTGTAGTCGCTCGAGGCTCGATGGATCCACTGAAGTCGCTCGCATCTTTGCGATCGTCAGCTGAAGGGCCTTGCGAGCGAGCACCAGATCGTCAGGCGACGAGAAGGCTGATGGCGGAGGCTTGCTGGCGATTAATGGTTTTGCAACTTGGCCGTGGATCTGCTCCAGTTGCTGCTCCGGGTAGTCAGCGCGACTTGTTCTCTTCTGAAGCAGCAGCAGGAGCTCTGACTCCTCGTCACACGAATCACCTTGGGGCTGCTGCTGTTGGTTTTGTTGCTCTAACCAATGTCGAGCTGTACCCGCCTCGACATTGTGAACAGCACGTGTAGTCTCCTCGTCAACAGCAGTCTCGGGTCTCAGCTGCTTGGCGTCGGTCAGCGCATGCTGCAGGCGGCTCTTCTTCATCAGCAGTGCACTCGAAGTCTTCCCGTTTGCAAAGTCCACAACTGCTGGTGCACGTGCAGAGCGAGGCATTCTTGGTCGCCTCTTACCTGCGTCGTCGGGGTTGTTGTTATCGGAACTGCTGCTGCTCATCGGCCGCGCTGACATCGCGTCTGTGTAGAGACTGGCTATCAAACTTCGTACCGATGGATGATCGCGCCTTGCTCAGCAGCAGAGGCGCGTGGGGAGACAGCAGGTAGCCACCGATGACAGACACATCAATCAAATGGCATTCATAGCCATCCCAACGAGGTTGGGAATCCATCCACCACCGTGCCATCTATTCCTATCGAGACGTGTGGCTTGCTTGATGTTTGGCAGGCGGACGGACGGACAGGTGGTTTGGTGCACTCGGCGAAACGGACGTCAGCAGTCAGACAGCGATGCCAGCGACATAACAACAATCTCAGTCTTCCTTCGGACTCATTGGGAGCAGATGCAGCAAGGCGCACGCTCTTCGGTATCGTCCCATGACTCGGCTGTGAATGCTGTGAGCGAGGCACTCGGTGGTGCGCTTGGAAGCTCCGCTGCTGCACGTGCGGTTCGGAATCCAAAGCCTCAGGCGTCTTCTCAAGCTCGACTAGTTGGTTCCTCCCGTCTGCAGCACCCGGCCCATCATCACCAACAGACTCCAGTCATTGGTGGTGCGCTTGCGTTCCGTCGTGGTGGTGAAGTACCAGCAGCGCCTTCGCTCGCTGGACTTCGCCACCCACGTCTGTCAACTCAGGTCCCAGGCACCAATGTTGTTCCACTTCAAAGACCCCAGCAACCGGCCACAGAACGCACAGCAACCACCTTAGCAGCAGCAAAGGATGGCGGCAGCTCGAAGCCACGGGGCGTGAACAAAGCGCCTCCAAGTGCAACAAGGCCAGAGATCGCCAACTCACTTCGTCGAGGTCCACCGACTACTGCTGCAGCGCCACGTGCTCCGTTGGTCGTGAGGATCGACATCCCGCCGCAGCTTGAGAGCGAAGAGGCTGGTCCACAGACAGCTATTCCAGCAACTTCAGCTGTCAGTGACACTAGCGGTGCAAGTGAACATTCGGAGCTGCGTCGCCGCAAGTCGATCCAAAAGCCAGCGATGCCACCTGAGATGGCGGCTGATATGAGTACATGTGGTGGCCAGCAACCAGACCCGAGAATCAAGCCACCAGCACCAGTTGCTGCACCAACCCGCAGTCCCACGAATGCTGCGCTGCACTACACGTCTGCGTTCCTGCGACGCAAGCAGCCATTCTTGCACACGGAGCCATCCTCACGAGGAGCTCCACACTCAAACATTGGTGCTTCAGACTCGAGGTTCTCATCTAGTCGCCTGTTCTTCCAGGACGCGTCTGAGTCGTCCGAGCAATCGCAGAGCAGCAGTCCGCCGTCCCAGGTCACGTCCTCGTCTACGGGCGCTGAGCTGGAGCTCTCGTCCACCGCACTAGACACGGAGCTTGAGAGCGGTACAAGTGCTGCGAAGAAGAAGACCAAGAAGCATTCTAATGAGGCTCAAAAAGCTTCTCATAGAGATCGCCACTCGCAGCCCCGTCTTGGTGAGCGCCTTGGGGACTTGTCGCGTGAGGAGGACGAGTTCGACTTTGCGATCTTGCTCAAGCCGTCCAAGTACGAGGAGCACCTAGAAATGCCACCCAATGAGGACGCTCCTTCTCTCCCACCGTCGTCTTCAATAAATCAGCCAAATCAGTTGGACGTCCACCGAACCGAGACACAAAGTGTCCTCCCAAAAGTGTCCACTGACCCGTCTTCCCATCTGCGACGCGACCTGAAGGCTCAAAAAGACCCCACTAGGGCGCGCCACCTCATTATCGCGCGCATCCAGAGTACAGGTCTGCAGGTCAAGCGCCTCCTTTCGCTGGATGGCAAGCAGACGTTGCTCAAGGTCAAGGCTCCGCAGCACGTGCTCGAAGCTGGCGCCGAGCGCATGAAGCTGCGCAAACTGCGGCGTTTCGACCAGATCTGGATGGCCTTCTCCCGCGAGCTGCGCACGACCTTCGCGGATTACGACGAGGGCTCTGGGGGCGTCGTCAAGTTCATCGACAGCGAGAAGCAGAGCATCGTGCACTCGTTGCTGACCACCAGCGTATCCAGCACCAGTGGTCAAGCAATGGGTGGCTGGGAGTCTTCGACGGTTCTCAATGGGGCGAGTGGTGGCTATAGCCTGGGCGCCGGGCTCAACGAGTTCTGTCCGCTCAAGACCAAGTACGTCGTGCAGATGTTCCCACTACACAAGCAGGACCTCAGTGTTCTCAAGCATAACTGGGTCACCTACTGGTGTGAGCCTATTAGTCTTAATTACTCGGATTCCGGTCCCAGGTCGTCCACCTCATGTGGACGTCGACTGGCCTGTGAGATCCTCAGCCAGCCCATCGACCAGGTGGCGCAGTACTTCGGGGAGAAGGTGGCGTTCTACTTTGCGTGGATGGAGATGTACACGCGCTGGCTCATCGTGCCCAGCATCGTGGGGCTAGTGCTCTTCTGCCTCCAGGTCTCGAGCCAGCGCATCGACCACCCGCTGGCGCCACTCTACGCGATGTTCATGGCGCTCTGGACCTCGGCGTTCCTGATCGCGTGGAAGCGCCGGGCCGCCGCGCTCGCCTACCGCTGGGGTACATTGGGCTACGAGGACGACGCCGAGGCCACGCGGCCCGAGTTCTACGGCGACCCAAAGCTCAGCACACCGCTTATCAAGCAGTACCCGGCCTGGAAGCGGTACCTCAAGTACGTCGCCACGATCCCGACGGTCCTAGGGTCCATGGCGCTCACACTGGCGATCACGTTTTGGGCCTTCTCGACGCGAGACAAGCTTGAGCGCAACTCGTTGGCCACCAAGGCGCGTGCCAAGCACTTGGCTCAGGATATCAGCGCCGACCTGGAGCATGGCCTGACGCTGGAGAACCTCAAGCGGGTCTCCGCACTGGGATTGGACTGGCAGTTCTGGTTCTACTTTCTCATCACACCTATGCTCTATGGGCTTTTGATCCCTGTGCTAGACTTTGTGTTCACAAAGTGGGCGCGCGTCATGACCAACTGGGAGAACCACCGTACGGCCAGCAGATACCACTCGCACCTGATTCTCAAGGTGTTCTCGTTCCGCTTCGTCCATGTGTTCGCGTCGCTCTACTACTACGCGTTCGCGGACTACGCGCGCAGCGACAACCTGCTGCGTGTGGCCATCCAACTCGCGAGCTTCATGGTCGCGGGGCAGCTCTGGAAAAATGTCATGGAGACGCTCTACCCGTTTATCAGGCGCCGCTGGCTCGCCGCAAAAAAGAAGAAGCTCACGAACGCCCAGTTCAGCAACTCGGCCGTCTTTAACATATCCTCTGCGCCTTCAGGGGTCTCAGGAACTCATAGGCGGCGTAGTGATGCGGTGATGATGGCGCGCTCGACTAAACGGATGGCTGGGAACGCTCTGGTTAATGGAACGAACACCACGAGCAACGCGGTGATCCACGAGCAGTGCGTGCGGCTCGAGCAAGCGTCGGACAAGGCGTGGGAGGAGGCGGCGCTCTCGGCCTACGACACGTTCGAGGACTACGCCGAGATGCTCATCCAGTTCGGCTATGTGTCCTTCTTCTCGCTGGCTTTTCCCTTGGCGCCGCTACTTGCGCTCGCCAACAATGTCTTGGAGTTGAGGACCGACGCCTTCAAGCTCTGCCACGCCAAGCAGCGGCCACTAGCGCACAAGGCCAGTGGGATCGGCATCTGGCTTCACGTGTTGCAGCTCATGAGCGTACTCGCCGTGCTCACGAATTGTCTGCACATCGCCTTCACGACCACGCTGCTCGAGCAGCTCTTCCCAGACAGCACTGTGAGCTCCACCACGAAGGTCTGGCTGGTCTTTGGCGTCGAGCACCTGTTACTACTGCTCAAGGTCTGGATGATGGTCGCGATCTCCGATATACCCAGGGACGTGCAGGACAAAGTCCGTCGCGAGCGCGAGCAGGCCAAGCAGGAGAGCGCGCGCGCCATGGCCGCCAAGATGCTGCTGGAAGCCGCAACGAACGCAAACAAAGAGCATCAACACGCGGCCGGTGACGACGATGAGGCCGAGAGCTAATCGCGAGAGGCCTGAGTAGTCAGTCAACTATACCAGCGTAAATACAAACGACACCACAGAGATAAATGCCGCAAAACCTGCGTTCATTTGCCTTACCAACTGGTGGCTACTGGCCCTGACCTCTCTCTTCTCTCTCGTCGTCTATACTCACATGCAGTGGCTCTCTCGAACGCATGTTGATCGTTCCCCCTCGGCTTCGGCTCTCCGCCGTCGCGCCTTGAACATGAATAAATAGGTGGTTCAAGTTCGACAGCGACGCTGCTGGATCGCAGACTCGCTCTTACAAACGGATTCCCAAAACACAACCAACGACAGTCGTAGACGATAAACCTTCACGGCCACGCCATGTATAGCTGGGAAGCTTTCGAAAGCGAGTGCCTGCCTGGGAGCCTCACGATTGTTCTTCTCTATCGACCGGCGCAGAGCGGACAGATGTACTTCTCGTTCGTGTCTGCCAGCGCAGCGAGCAGTGCACTGTGAACACAGAACAAACACAGTTAGTCTCAAATCAATACAAGCCCGGATATATGCAAATACATCGTGAAGAACATCGTACGGGGTGAGCGTCGTATCACAGGCCGCGTGGACCCACATCTCGCACGAGTCACAGCACACGAAGCTGCTCTCATCGTCCTCCTCGTAGACAGCGTTGCAGACGGGACAGTACTGCCCCAGTGCACGCAGCTCTCGCTCGCGCGCGCTCTCCTTCTTCGTTCTCGCTCGCTTTCTTGCGGAAATGGGCGGCGCTGGGGCCACCACAGCAACCACTGGTGCAGGCGCTGGAGCGACTGCCACTACAGCCGATGATGCCTTGGAACGTGACGGTCTGGAGCTCGGTGGTAGTGGTGCTTCAATGGCAGCCTCAGAAATAGAAGTAGGTGCAGCCACTACAACCAAGTTCTTGCGCTTCCGGGACTTGGAAGCGGACGACGGGGTCGTGGCAGCAACGGTAGCAGCGGTCGTTGTCGTGACAGTGGTGGTGTTGATCTCCGTGCGACTCGTTGACTTGCGCGTTCGCTTGGACGACGATGTCACGGTCTCCTCCGCCATTACGAGCTCTTGGTGACCTTGGGTGTCAGCTATAGCGGTCGTCGTCTGTTGCACTCGAGCCGATTCGTCTTCATACACGATACTATGATTCTCTACAACCGCATCAAACGACGTGACCGACGACGCCGAACGTGACGAGCGCATGCCACCTTTGCCACCATTTCCGCCACCCAGGTCCGCGTACTCGTATTGGCCGACCATTTGCGGTGGCGACGGCAGCGGCGTCCCGCTATCGCTCTCCTCCAAATCGTCGTCCTCGTTGTCGGAATTGTGCTGTTTCTTCTTCTTTTTTTTCTTGTCCTTCTTGCTCTTCTTGCTCTTCTTCTTGTCGCGCTTGGCGCTCTTCGGTCGGCTCACGTGGTCCAGTCGTTCGTCATGCACCTCAGTGTTTTCCAGCCCCACGTCTGTCTTGATTACGATCTTGATGCTTGGTGCTGCTGCTGCAGTTGTTGTAGTTGTATCAGTATCAGTAGTGACTGATGCTTCGATAGGCGCCACTGGCTGCTGCTGCATTTCCACCACAGGCTCATATTGCTGGTGCTGGGCCGATGGCTTGCGCTTCTTGCTGTTCTTCGCCTGCTGCTGCTTCTTGAACAGCTGGAGTTGTTGCTTCAACCGCTTTTTCTCGACCAGCGCCTCAGCGGCCGCGCGCTCCTGCTTCTCGCGCTGCTGCTGCGCACGCTCCATCGCCTTGCGTGCAAAGATGTCGCTGCGCTGAAGCTTCAGGTAGCACTCGAGACAGACATCCACCGCATTGTCAACTGCGACTGCTGCTGGCAGTTGCTGGTCTTGTGGTTGACCTTCCTGTGTTTCTGTAGCCATTGATGCTGAGCTATTCGCAAGAGCTCCATTCGTCACTGGGATGGGCACCTTCTCGCTCTTGACAGCAGGCGCACCATTCACTATCGCCGTATCCTTTAATGACGTGCTCTCGCGTGTGATGCGCCGCCACAATGGAGTCGACTGTGTGTGGCACTCGACGCATAACTTGGAGAAAATCGAGCGCTCTTCGATCACGGGCGCAGGCGCCTTGCGTTTCCCGCCTCGCGCGCGCGACGGTCGGGTCGTGGCTTTCTGCATGAACTCGCGCGGCGGCCACGGACGGTCACGTGAAAACTGACCCAGTGGAAATCCCTTGCCGTCCCTCTTCATCGTCGCACTGGTGCTCAAACTGCTCACTCCATTCGCGGTCGCAGCCGCGCCCTCCTTCTCATCACGCTCGGTCGTCGTGGCTCGAGCGTCGTGCTTCAGGCGGCGCAGCGCGATCTTCGTGTTGCCCACAATCAACGGGTTCCACACAGGATCGTGTGCGGGTTCGTAGGAGAACATCTCGGGCGTGTGGTAGTCCCACTGCGCGTTGCGCTCGGCAAAGCACTGCTGGCGCAGCAGCTCCAGCTCCGTGTCGATGCGCAGCGTCATCTCCGACACGCCGCCATTCACTAGGTTCTCCGCCGCAACTGTGCTCACGCTCTTCTTCTTATCACCATCTTCATCGTTCGTGCGCGTGATCGCCACCTGCTTAGTCTCCTCGTAGAACCGTAACAGCTTCGCTCGGATCGCCTCGCGCGTGCTCACGTCCCCAAAGACGTCCACCACACCAATCGTTTGCTGCTGTTGCGGATAACCATACTCGAACGGCCGCAGCGCGCGCGGAGGGTCGACGCCACAGCTCTGCGCGTGGCTGGGCAGCAGCGGCAGCCCGTCCTTCGAGGGGAGGAACACGACGGGCGCGGCCTTGGCGGGTGCGGCGACTGACAGGGGCGGCTGTGCGGACGGGAGCGCGGTCGCGGCATTTGCGGACGGCGGCGGACGCAACGCTAGCGGCTGGCTGTTGTTGTGGCTGTGCATGCTCTGGACGGCGGCCGGCGGCGGCGGCGGCTGCGGCATCAACACACACAGACAGCTCAGCTCAGCTCAGCAGCTCTCGTGAAGAAAGAACCCGCTTGCTGCTTTTGTTCCAGTCAAACGGCCCACGCTGTTTTAATTTAGAGCCAAAAAACCAAAAGGAAAAAGGGGAGGGGGGGAAACAACAGACCGACCGACAGATAAAATGACTCGGCGTTGGTTGGATTGGAAAGGCAATTGGACGCGTATAATACGCGCTGCATCACACTGTGCAAATGGACGAAATGCTTCAAACGCAGTTTGACTGGTGGGATCGAAGTTGCTGTTTAAAGGTCTTTGTCTGCGGTGTCTCAACCCATCAACAGCCCGTCCAAAGTCAGTAAAGACAGTGTAATTTGGACATACGTTATAGCACAATTTCAAAGAAAATACAGATATGTAAACCCAACGAGCTGCTTACACTGCAGAAGTGTACTTATTTAGCTTGCAGTATACACCTGCGATTTGCACTGCAAATAGCACTCGAGACCCGCGGGCTCGTTTCTCTCCTTCCCCCCTTCCTTCCATCGATCCCCATTATTCGCGGAATCCAAGATTCTCACATACACAAGCGTCACATACAACACCAAGACATACAGCACGATGGCCGACACCGCCCCCGCTCAGGACGCCCCTCGCCAGGAGGAGGACGCGCGCAAGGTCAACTTGGTCTCTATGGACGGCGACAGCTTCGAGGTCTCGCGCAGCGTCGCCTCCATGAGCGAGCTCGTCAAGACGCTCATTTCCGGTACGTTCTTGCAGGACAGAGCTCTTCGCGTTTATTTGTGACTCTTTTTGTTTGTATGGTGGCGAGTGCGAATGACTGCTCGCTTCCTGTTGCTTTGTGTCTGTGCGTTGTATTGTGCGGATATGAGCGCAGAGCATGCATGTGCATGTGCCCTTATGCTGCGTATGCTTTGGTAGAGCCATTCATAACTAACCGCGTGTTGGGTGGGTGGGAAAATGTTGCAGACGAACAGGACGACGACGAGGTGCAGGAGATCCCGCTGCCGAACGTCAAGAGCACGGTGCTCTCCAAGGTCATTGAGTTTTGCAGCCACCACCACAACAACCCGATGCGCGAGATCGAGAAGGTACGCTCGCGTGCAGGCTCTTATCCGTAGCTGCTCGTGGAGATGAGTCATTGACACTTATATGTACCCTTCTTGCCTGTATTTGTGTCATTAACACAGCCACTGAAGAGCTCGGACATGCACGACGTCGTGTCGGACTGGGACGCGAACTTCGTGGACATTGAGCAAGAGATCCTCTTTGAGCTGATCCTGGCGGCGAACTACATGGATATCAAGTCGCTGCTCGACCTGGCGTGTGCAAAGGTAGCGAGCATGATCAAGGGCAAGACCCCGCAGGAGATCCGCGAGACGTTCAATATCGTGAACGATTTCACCCCTGAGGAGGAGAGCCAGATCCGCGAGGAGAACAAGTGGTGCGAAGAGGCCTAGGCGCTCGAGCGTGTGTGACAGGGACAGCAGCAGCATGGTCATGACGATACGATGAGCAGCTACAAAGGCCATTGGCTGAGGGTGCGTTGCGTGACCTTCGACCCAGTCATTTTGTGAGCAACACGACTCCACAGCAGAAGCAAAACTATACACGGAGAAAGGAAGGAAGTGCTCTGCAGTTTGCATGGGAGGAAGACGCGCGCAGACGGATTTGCTTAACGATAATAATATGTCCTCGCGGGTGAGCACGGCGGCAACGTTTGCATGGAATCGAGTCGAATTGCGCACGCGTACACGAATTCTGTGCGTCCTCCTCATGTGGACAGCCTGCCATCGCTGCTCCATCGCACATTGAGCCCAACACGTGTTGTCAATTCGTTCATTTCGATCATGCTCGCGCACGACTTCGGACAAGGCGCTGGTCTACGTACACAAGCCAGCCGCCAACATGTTGCGACGGCGTACTATTGAACGTTTTCAGTCAGCAGCGTCATTGCCGTACTGGTCAGTCTCGTGGAATCGTTCGTTTACATGGGCATGCACGCACTGACATCCTAACGTTCCTAATAATGCAATGCACATGCGTGCAATAGTATCTTGGTGGTGGGTATGTATCATCCTTAATTGCGTGATCTCTTTGGGAGAAACAAGATCACAAACTCAACAGGAGGGGCCGCTGGTATAAACGGTCGCTATAGCAGTCGCTTGTAAGATCTGAATGCACGGGGGAGCATATCACATCTGTCGCAAATAGGACTGCAGAAGGCCTGAGGCCCTCGCATTTGGTCACACACATGTAGTTTTGGTATCACTGAGCTGTCGTCACGTGCTCGTACGGGTCTGCCGGTCGGGCTGTTGCTATCGGATTCCGAAGTGACGGCTCCAAAGCGAAGCGGCGAGTCCTGTCGTTTCAAGTTTCTCATGTGGACCACTTCACCAGCTTCAGTAGAAAATGACTGGCTGGGGACCAAACAGGACCCACCTGGTGCTCCAGAATAAGATCTGGACCACAATGTGAGACTATTGCAAGACTGTAGCTCCTCAGATCACGAAACGACGCGAAAGGCAAGTTGGTCTGATTGGTTCGAAACGCAAAGCTGGGTGTACTCATTTCCTGCCTTTCTCCTTTCCTACATTTGCATCTTCATTTTTGAGCTCTGCGGTCGAACTTGACAGCATTGTAATACGTCAAACTCGTTCATCTCTGGTGCCTTACTTAGCTTCTCATCTGGGTGAAGCTGCTGGAGTTACCGAACTGGGAGAAGCCGCCACCCTGCGCAGCACCACCACCAAAGCCTGCGCCACCTACACTGCCAAAGCCGCCCGTGGCAGCAGGCTGAGCGCCAAAGCCTCCAAACGTCGCTCCTTGCGTGCTGAACGAACTGAAGCCTGTGCCTGCAGCCTGTGCACCGGAGGAGGCAGCAGGTTGGGCTCCGAAGCCGCCGGCGACTGGGGTGCGAGCTGCTGCACCAAACGCCGACGGGGCTCCGAAGGCTGGCTGGGCGCTGCTGCCAAACGCTGGTTGAGCTGGAGCTCCAAGCATCGATGAGGAGCCAAACGTTGGCGCTGCACTCGCACCAAGGGCAGATGGCGCTCCGAACCCGCCTCCAAACGACGGAGTGCTCGCAGCTCCAAACGCAGGAGCAGCTGACTTGCCCAGGTACTTCTGCTCGAGCATCGCGAAGAGCCGAGACTCCTGACCCTTGTACTTCTCCAGCGTCGAGTCCACGTCCTTCAGCTTCTCAGGGTTGAACTGCTGGTAGAACTTGACCAGCTTTTCTCGGTGCTCCGAGTTCCCAGCCGCGCCAAAGCCTCCACCGCTGCCGAACTGGTTCGTTGTTCCGAATGCCCCAACACCTGCTCCACCTGCGCCAAAACCGCCACCGCCACCGAGGGCACTTGGGGCGCCAAACCCTCCCGTGCTTGGACTAGAGGTGCCAAACCCGCCAGTTGTAGTTGCAGTCCCGAATCCACCAGTTGTAGCCGAAGCTCCGCTCCCGAACGGCTTTGAGGCCTGAGGTGCGGCCCCAAATGGCGACGATGATGGAGCTGGCTTGGCACCAAAGCCACCACCGAACGAGCTCGATCCGAAACCAGTAGATGGTTGCGCACTGCCTGATAGACTGATCGACGAGAAAGATCCTGCATTGCCGAACGGACTGGAGGCTGCGCTTGCGTTGGCAGGCTGGATTGCTGGGCTGGAAGGAACGCCGCCTGGAGATGCCTTGTACTTGGTAGCCAGGTTCTGGAACAACTTTTCCTCGTTTCCTTTGTACTTTGCTAACGTGGAATCCACGTCACTCAGCTTTGCTGGGTTGTGCTTCGTGTAAAAATCCACCAGCTTCTGGCGGTAGTCAACAGCGGACTGACCAAATGGAGAAGACGCAGTGGAACCAGTGCTTACAGTCGAAGCTCCGAACGCGCCAAAACCTGTGGTGGTTGTCGTCGATGGTTTTGCGGCAGCGACTCCGAATCCTGAAGTCGAAATCGCTCCGAACGGGCTCGGTTTTTTGCTCGAGTCCTCCACACTCGTACTCGTCGCAGGAGCTCCGAATGGAGTGAAAGCAGGTTTGCTTGGTCCTACTGCAGCTGGGGCAGCTGGCGTAGCACCGAAACCCACTTGCTTCTTCGGCAATGATCCACCAGATAAATACTTCTTCACGTCTTCTGGCTTCGAGGCTGGGATATACTTGGTGAATAGTTTCGAGAACAGTTCTTCTTCGCGTCCGACATAGCCAACGAGCGTCTTCTCTGCTTCCGACACCTTGGACGGATTGTACTCTTCGTAGAACTTGATCAGCAAAGCCTTGTGGTTGATCGTTGATGCAGGTGCTGAAAAGGTTGTCGTTGTCGCTGGCGGCTTATCCGTCGAGTTTTGTGCGCCGAACCCAGATACAGAGCCAAAGGCACTCTGCGTCGATGGTTCCTTCTTAGCGACCTCAGTCGTCGCAGCAGGCTTCGGCTTAACCGATATAGCTGGCTCACTGCCAAACGGAGTTGCATTCCGGGCTCGCTTCGAGTTGTCTTGGTCATTCGAGTTGTCTGATGAGACCAGTGAGAACGACGAGCTTGGTGGAACGATTTTCGCAGATTGAGAAGCCGAGAAAGCGTTTGAGCCAAACAGACTTGGTTTTGCACCAAAGGCGTCACTTCCCTTTCTGCTAGGCTCTGGCACCAATGAAGACGTGGAACCCATACCGCCAAGTGTCGGTCTCTCTGGTGCTTGCCCCACACTTGACTTTGCTCGCTGTGGGGTCTGAATGAACTTTGCAGGTTCCTTCGGTGTCTTGTCCTCTGCCAGCGAGAATAATCGAGATCCAGATTTGACTTCAGTTCCCTTGAACGAGACGGAATTCGAAGACGACTTCGTGGAACTCATTGGGGATGCAACCGTCAGCTGGGTCCTTGGCATTAGCTTGCTGTACGCCTTGATACGGAGCGGGGACGACGTTCCAGATGAGGAAGACGCGGTCAACTTTCGTCGTGGCGCCGAGAACACATCTCTCGGTGTGACAACGTTGCCACACAGCGCCAAGAAATGCTTGCGAACATCGTGACTGCGTTGCTCAGCTTCCGTGATCAGCTCCGCCATGTCGGTCTTCGACTTCGCGAACGGAACTGTCGCTTCAAACACAGCGGTGCTGTTCCCACCTGTTGACTGCATCATGCGCTCGCTTCCGAGGGTCAGGTCATCCATCTGCTGTGCTAGGCTGGACACCTTGTTGTACTGAAGCTTCGAGTTGTCGTACGTTTGCTTCAGCACGCGGAACAAGTGGGCAGTTGAGACGACGCTGTTCAGTCCGGCAGCCCCAACTCCAGACGATCCGAGCTTCGTGGAGGTGACGTGGTTTTCAATATCCAAACAGGTTCGCTCCACCTCGTCCAACTTCTCCTTGAGTGCCTGTCGAGTTTCTTCAGATCGCTGATCCAGCGGCTGCTCTTCCAGTGATCGCTTCAGTGTCTCGTCCTTGAAGCTGGCCAAAATCTCGCGGCCGTACTCCAATTGCTCATGGACATCCCCGTCACTGCCAATCACAAACAAAACGTCCTTCTCGATTTGGTCGCGCGAGTCATCTAAGCTGTTGATGTCATCACAGAGACTGGAAACCTGAGTCTGAAGCTTGCGTAACTCGGATGTTACTTGGTCGCTGAACTTCTTGTCTTCGGACTGGATGTTCTTCGAGTTACGCTTGATACGCTGGAAAGACTTGTCAAAATCGATGATCAGCTTCCAGAGCTGTCCTTCGAGCACCGATTTTGGCGTTCCCTTTGTTCCGTTTCCCAACTTCGAGACAGGAACTTTAATGCCTACTGAAGGCTTCGGATCCGAAGCAGTCGCAGTTGGCGTTGCCGAGGGTTTTGCTGCGTTCGCTGAAAAGCTGGTCATAGTCGGTGCAGCTGAAAGCGAGAACGAGCTTTTCGCATCGGACTTTGGCACAATCCCGAAAGGAGACGGTTGGCTTGGTTTGTCCGCGGCTTGATTGCTCGAGGCCGTCCCAAAGAGCGACTTCGCAGCAGCAGGTTTACCGAAGAGGCTCGCTGATGCGCCAGTGCTTGAGGATATTGACTCGGTCTTGGATCCAAACAAACCTCCTTCAAAGCTGCTGAAGGAAAAGGAAGACTGTTCGTTTTTGGTGGCGGCCTTTTTACCGTCTTGAGCCGGTGTTAGGCTAAAAGCTGGAGGCTTCGGCTTCGCAGACGTGTCAGGAGGATATCCGCTGCCACTCGAACCGAACGCTGGAGGCTTCGGCTTCGCAGACGTGTCAGGAGGATATCCGCTGCCACTCGAAC